>JACCEG010000237.1:51798-97308 GCA_014065205.1 Tuber brumale | reverse complement strand
CTTGAAACTAAACATAAAATATATAAAGTATCAAACCGATACTCGAAACCAAACATAAAACATATAGAACATCAAACCGATACTCGAAACCAAACATAAAATATATAGAGTATCAAACTGATACTCGAAACCAAACATAAAACATATAGGATATCAAACCCTATATTCTCAGGCTAGAGGCACACCTCGTTTCCTGAAACAAATTCAAAACACAATCAGTATCAACTGATACCTGAAAATCCTAAACCAGTAACCTGTACCGGTTACAAGATAATGCTTCCACATGACTCATAGTTATGAGTTATAGGTATATTATGTTTTGCACATGACCTCACTTAGAGGTCATGGGTTTCATGCATGTGACCACTTTGGTCATATGACTAGTTTTAGTTGTAACAAATGTAGCGTGAAGAGCAACTATAAAAGTAGGTCAATAAGACCAAGGAGATGAGCTCTTCACGCTTTGTTCTAAGTTACTTTTACGCTTATTACTTTATGCTTTACGAATATAAAACCTCTATGCTCTTTAAATAAGTTACCTTATAAATACAAATAATGATAAGGACTCTACTAAACAAGTAGAGTTGAAGAAAGAGTACGATAGGCAATAAGGACTGGAGATACGAGAATCTTCCCCACCTTATCGCAGACATAGGTCTAAGAACTATCAGCAAGAAGGAAAGGAAAGTATCGTCTACCAGTTACTCAGAACTGATATCAGTTAGGGATCATAATACACTAACAGTACTAAGAGGGATGTTGAGTTTGTGGGAAATGTCTGTCAAGGGCGTGCCTCCTTCATGCTAACTATACACTTTCCCTCTTGTCCATTGACTGAGATGCTTAGGAGGAATAGGTTTTTTGGGATGACTGCAAAGAACAGGAGTCATTATTTCTTAGAATAAAAAGAGGGGATATTGAGAGGTATGGGTTAGGTGGTAATAATCTTTGTAGTGGGGTTATTGTGTGAGTATTAGGGGGATGCCGATCTCTAGTATAACTGAGGGACGTAGGCCAAAATCTTTGTTTGAAGAATCTGTCGAGGAAGGCTCATCTCAATAAAATAAGTATAGTAAAGTAAAGATTTGTGAGGTAAACAATTTAATATTGATAAGATCCCTTCTCCGTTGCTTGATGATGTCTGTAAAGCTCGGGAGGCACTTTGATATTTATATCCCATGTCTGAGTATTCGCGGACTACTTCTAACTATTATGCCTCTGAAGTACCGCTCTGGTTTTAATACGAAAACATCCAGAATCTTATAAATGCAAGCACCGTTTGACCCTGAAACTTATCACACTCTTTCACGGTTACGGAATAGTATTCCTCCATTGCGATGACTGCGCTATTTGTTATACCAAATAGTGGCCTCCAACTTAGTTGTCCGCATAGACTATTATATTACTCTAGTCTTGTTGACTATCGTTCCAGTAGTCTCTTTGGTCATGAAGTGATCAAGTTCATGCTGGGTGTAACCGGTACTGGTTACTGGTTTAGGATTTTCATATATCAGTTGATATTGTTTGAGTTTTGAATATGTTTCAGGAATCGAGGTGTGCCTCTAGCCTGATAGTATAGGGTTTGATACTCTATATGTTTTATGTTTGGTTTCGAGTATAGGGTTTGATACTCTATATGTTTTATGTTTGGTTTCGAGTATCGGTTTGATACTCTATATGTTTTATGTTTGGTTTCGAGTATCGGTTTGATACTCTATATGTTTTATGTTTGGTTTCGAGTATCGGTTTGATACTCTATATGTTTTATGTTTGGTTTCGAGTATCGGTTTGATACTCTATATGTTTTATGTTTGGTTTCGAGTATCGGTTTGATACTCTATATGTTTTATGTTTGGTTTCGAGTATCGGTTTGATACTCTATATGTTTTATGTTTGGTTTCGAGTATCGGTTTGATACTCTATATGTTTTATGTTTGGTTTCGAGTATCGGTTTGATACTCTATATGTTTTATGTTTGGTTTCGAGTATCGGTTTGATACTCTATATGTTTTATGTTTGGTTTCGAGTATCGGTTTGATACTCTATATGTTTTATGTTTGGTTTCGAGTATCGGTTTGATACTCTATATGTTTTATGTTTGGTTTCGAGTATCGGTTTGATACTCTATATGTTTTATGTTTGGTTTCGAGTATCGGTTTGATACTCTATATGTTTTATGTTTGGTTTCGAGTATCGGTTTGATACTCTATATGTTTTATGTTTGGTTTCGAGTATCGGTTTGATACTCTATATGTTTTATGTTTGGTTTCGAGTATCGGTTTGATACTCTATATGTTTTATGTTTGGTTTCGAGTATCGGTTTGATACTCTATATGTTTTATGTTTGGTTTCGAGTATCGGTTTGATACTCTATATGTTTTATGTTTGGTTTCGAGTATCGGTTTGATACTCTATATGTTTTATGTTTGGTTTCGAGTATCGGTTTGATACTCTATATGTTTTATGTTTGGTTTCGAGTATCGGTTTGATACTCTATATGTTTTATGTTTGGTTTCGAGTATCGGTTTGATACTCTATATGTTTTATGTTTGGTTTCGAGTATCGGTTTGATACTCTATATGTTTTATGTTTGGTTTCGAGTATCGGTTTGATACTCTATATGTTTTATGTTTGGTTTCGAGTATCGGTTTGATACTCTATATGTTTTATGTTTGGTTTCGAGTATCGGTTTGATACTCTATATGTTTTATGTTTGGTTTCGAGTATCGGTTTGATACTCTATATGTTTTATGTTTGGTTTCGAGTATCGGTTTGATACTCTATATGTTTTATGTTTGGTTTCGAGTATCGGTTTGATACTCTATATGTTTTATGTTTGGTTTCGAGTATCGGTTTGATACTCTATATGTTTTATGTTTGGTTTCGAGTATCGGTTTGATACTCTATATGTTTTATGTTTGGTTTCGAGTATCGGTTTGATACTCTATATGTTTTATGTTTGGTTTCGAGTATCGGTTTGATACTCTATATGTTTTATGTTTGGTTTCGAGTATCGGTTTGATACTCTATATGTTTTATGTTTGGTTTCGAGTATCGGTTTGATACTCTATATGTTTTATGTTTGGTTTCGAGTATCGGTTTGATACTCTATATGTTTTATGTTTGGTTTCGAGTATCGGTTTGATACTCTATATGTTTTATGTTTGGTTTCGAGTATCGGTTTGATACTCTATATGTTTTATGTTTGGTTTCGAGTATCGGTTTGATACTCTATATGTTTTATGTTTGGTTTCGAGTATCGGTTTGATACTCTATATGTTTTATGTTTGGTTTCGAGTATCGGTTTGATACTCTATATGTTTTATGTTTGGTTTCGAGTATCGGTTTGATACTCTATATGTTTTATGTTTGGTTTCGAGTATCGGTTTGATACTCTATATGTTTTATGTTTGGTTTCGAGTATCGGTTTGATACTCTATATGTTTTATGTTTGGTTTCGAGTATCGGTTTGATACTCTATATGTTTTATGTTTGGTTTCGAGTATCGGTTTGATACTCTATATGTTTTATGTTTGGTTTCGAGTATCGGTTTGATACTCTATATGTTTTATGTTTGGTTTCGAGTATCGGTTTGATACTCTATATGTTTTATGTTTGGTTTCGAGTATCGGTTTGATACTCTATATGTTTTATGTTTGGTTTCGAGTATCGGTTTGATACTCTATATGTTTTATGTTTGGTTTCGAGTATCGGTTTGATACTCTATATGTTTTATGTTTGGTTTCGAGTATCGGTTTGATACTCTATATGTTTTATGTTTGGTTTCGAGTATCGGTTTGATACTCTATATGTTTTATGTTTGGTTTCGAGTATCGGTTTGATACTCTATATGTTTTATGTTTGGTTTCGAGTATCGGTTTGATACTCTATATGTTTTATGTTTGGTTTCGAGTATCGGTTTGATACTCTATATGTTTTATGTTTGGTTTCGAGTATCGGTTTGATACTCTATATGTTTTATGTTTGGTTTCGAGTATCGGTTTGATACTCTATATGTTTTATGTTTGGTTTCGAGTATCGGTTTGATACTCTATATGTTTTATGTTTGGTTTCGAGTATCGGTTTGATACTCTATATGTTTTATGTTTGGTTTCGAGTATCGGTTTGATACTCTATATGTTTTATGTTTGGTTTCGAGTATCGGTTTGATACTCTATATGTTTTATGTTTGGTTTCGAGTATCGGTTTGATACTCTATATGTTTTATGTTTGGTTTCGAGTATCGGTTTGATACTCTATATGTTTTATGTTTGGTTTCGAGTATCGGTTTGATACTCTATATGTTTTATGTTTGGTTTCGAGTATCGGTTTGATACTCTATATGTTTTATGTTTGGTTTCGAGTATCGGTTTGATACTCTATATGTTTTATGTTTGGTTTCGAGTATCGGTTTGATACTCTATATGTTTTATGTTTGGTTTCGAGTATCGGTTTGATACTCTATATGTTTTATGTTTGGTTTCGAGTATCGGTTTGATACTCTATATGTTTTATGTTTGGTTTCGAGTATCGGTTTGATACTCTATATGTTTTATGTTTGGTTTCGAGTATCGGTTTGATACTCTATATGTTTTATGTTTGGTTTCGAGTATCGGTTTGATACTCTATATGTTTTATGTTTGGTTTCGAGTATCGGTTTGATACTCTATATGTTTTATGTTTGGTTTCGAGTATCGGTTTGATACTCTATATGTTTTATGTTTGGTTTCGAGTATCGGTTTGATACTCTATATGTTTTATGTTTGGTTTCGAGTATCGGTTTGATACTCTATATGTTTTATGTTTGGTTTCGAGTATCGGTTTGATACTCTATATGTTTTATGTTTGGTTTCAAGGCTACCGTTTTGGAGTCTATTATGTTATGAGAACAAGGCTCTCGGTAGCCTAGGAAGTGTATTTAAGAACTGCTACTCTTTCCGTTAGAAGGAGTAGACTTCGGCAGACAGAGTTTTCAATATACTTGGTTGAACAGTTACTTTCTTCAGTTCGTTTCAAGAATCTTTAGTCTAAGACCTACCAAACATCTCGGAGACTTCAGTAGTTGCGATACAGTAAGGAGTCTATTCAACAACCTTGGCTAAAGCCTCCGGACTTTGATTCACTAGTTACCACCTTGGTACAGAACAAAGCCCGTTAACCCTACGATTACCGCATCTCCCGAGAGGCGGTTACACTGGGCCACCTAGTGCCAATCGCAAGTCTGAGCCCAACGTGTCAACGTCTTAAGGGTCTCCGACTTATCTAGGTCTTCCTTTCTGAGCATGCTTCCCCTTGGTCCGCCGGCCTCCGTAGAGGGTCCTATTACTAGGACCAACCAACCTACAGCTGATCTCAGAAGGGTATGGGTGGATTCAGTATGCTCCTAATAGCCTCTGACACTGGGACATCCTTTTGGAGTATTTCGCCGAAAACGTCCCGTCACATTCGGCCCATAGTTTAGAAAGCCTAACTATGAAGCCTGCTATCTCAATGTGCCTTTGACAGATTTCTTCCATTCCACTTCCCAGATGTCGCCAAAGGTCCCCTCTCACATATCCTGTGGACAGCATGCGGTCGGGTGGACGGCGGCGACGTATATGGTATTATGAAGTGGGCTTCATTGATGTGACTTTTTAGTTATGGGACGCAACTCTCAAAATCTCGCTAATGACGTGCGGGCCCCATAAGGGGGCCGGAGGGGGGTGTTGGCACTCCGGAAAATCGAGGGTCTGTGTGCAGTTACCCTACAGTGAGGTCTGTGCACTTTGTCTCAGATTTCCATATGCCTAACAGCGAGGTTGTCCGGGAGCAATTGGTTGTTATGCCCCCTGGCACCTCCGCTTAATTTTGTCCACGCACAATATGTATATCATGTATTACAAATACCTCTAATCACTTCTTAATATCATTAAAGCTTAAAGGACAACCAGAGCATCAAACATTCAATATGATTCTATTTTCCCTGACTTATATATATATCTGCAAATATAAGAATTAGTATTGATTTCTAGAAACAGACACTGCTACTTACTCTTTGCCATGTGCATTGGTTAATGTTTAATTGTTCACCAATTCACATCCATGTCTATCCAGTATTATCTCTCAAAGTGATAACCTTGAGACGGTTATCTCAAGTTGTTTCATGATGTCAACCACTGTGCAAATTTTACTCTCTAGTTTCCTTTTGCTGAATTATTTTTACTGCATGCAATCATATTAGGATACTATATGGTTAATGTTGTACTAGTATGTAGCAGTATTCTTCTCCTGACAACAATAGGGAGATTTTTGACCAGAGGGGGGAAGACTTGTATAACTGGATCTCAAATACCCTTACACCAAAGTACAGTCACACCTCGCTATCCCGGATCTCGATAATCCCGATACCTCGCTATCTCGCATGAATCTCTATGAACTCTGAATTTCTTTCCACCAAAACCTTACCCGCCGTCCCGGACCCCTCGCTATGCCGGACAGATTTTTCGAATTTTGGCCATCCGGGATAGCGAGGTGCTACTGTATATTAAATTTTAAAATTAACCAGTTCTAGCGTCAGTAGAAGTTGAGCTAGTGTCTTGAAATCTTTGATAGGCTGAGGTAAATATTGGAACAAGTATTTTTACACAGTAATATCTCAGTAAAAATTGTATTCTCCTTCCTCCTTCCTACTGCTCTCCAATGTGTAGACCCGAGCCATTCTTTCCTTCCAACTCTTCTTCAGTGCCGATCTTTATCGATTGTGGGGTGGTCTCACAGGTGTGGCGGTGGCTGTTGTGCGATCAGTTGAATTGCTCATGATGGCTTTTGTTCAAGAATTATACCCAACTCCAATACGACAAGAAAGCAGAAGCCAACCCAACCCCCAACCAAAAATACTAGATAAACCAGGTTATTAGCGGGTTCCGCCCCCCCCCCCCCGCAGTCGCCATGAGCAGAGCTTCCTCACATCACGTTCAATATCAGTTAGCAGTATAATATCATTCTGTACATGAAACCAGGGCGTAAAGCATTCACCGCACCTAGCATAGCAGAATGATAGCTACATCTGGTGGGGATAAAATACTCCAGAGAGATTCCCCCATTTTTCTTCATTCACTTGGTTTCATTCATTGGGTTGGCTGCCTCGTGATGATATCCTAGTTACTTGAATTCTGACGTTCCTGGAATATGTGGAGTCCCACCACCAGGCAAACTACCGGGTTGGGGGATGCAACACCACCTATCCCAGTGAGGGTTAATGCTACTACGACTAACCAAAGATTCAGTAGGGTGTAGGAATATTCAGAACTTATCACCACTACAGGGGATAATAGATTTAGTTGAAAGCAAACCCCATTACGGCTATGTCTAGAAGGCGATGGACACAACATTTTAACCCATTTTCCAGTATACGGATACATAGGCTAGCCATGAAGGAGCACTGTTAGGGTGGCCGTTGAGCCTGAAAATATGTTCCAAACTATAAGAGAAGAAAATGTGAGCTTATCTAAAAGGGGACCTGAGGATCAAGATCCAGCCCAGTATGTATGGCCGATGCAACACCATCCTAAACTAGATATAAAAGCCAAACAACCAAGCGACCTATGACACAAATCCCTTTGTATCCAATACTCTAACAATGGATCCCGGATGTTCTTTCTATGTTCTACTTCTTTTTCGCTTTTCCTATTTCTTATTTCCTCAGTGAAAAAGAATTCTATAAGTCCGGGACAAAACAGAGCGAAGGTGCGAGTCACCCTGGCATCTATACCCTTAACCCGCCTCCCCAAATAAGAATGAGACCTAGCCTATTCTAGTGTGATATTAGGTGTCGGCCGATATTCTGGCCAAATGTGTTCCCTTATGATTCGACCCCTTACTAAATTGGTATATCACAAATCAGGTCAGATCAATTAGCAGCTCGATATATAGATCACTACCCATCACTCGATACAACATTCGCCTAGTAAAATGTTTCTCAGCAATCCTAACAATAATACCAATTCCTGTTTGCCACTCTGACCTTTAATAAATCTGTATAAGCCCCCACGTGGTAACTTCGCACTGGGGCACCCAATCCGAACTAGGAGGAAGCCACTTCAACTAAGATACAGTATACCCAAACCTAATAGCTCATACTCTAGTCTTCCGAAAACCATCCGGGAAACGGAGCAGACGTATTAGCCGTCAGCGTCATCCAAAAGCGGATTGCGAGCAGCAAGAAGCCCGGTTCTGTCCGGCCTCGGACTAAGAATAGTAGTTACATATGCCGACCTCCGACGTTCTTCCGAGAGAGCTCTCGGGAAAGGACGTCTACGACGGACTATAGCATTATAACGCGACAGACCCCGCATAGAGGCAGCCCCATCAGATTTCCGAGCACGAGTCCCGACAGGGGCTCCGCCGGGCCGCTGGAGGATAGGAGGTGGTGGCGGTGTGAGCCGTGGCGCAGGAAGGCCTTCTTCCCCAGAATTCTCCCGGCAGCCCTCTTCGCCCTCCGGCGGGATCTCCAGAACTTCAATATTAAGCCCCTCCGGTTCTCCCGCATACATTCTAACCTCAACTTCAACCTCGCGAAGCTCCTTTATCAACACACCCATTTTCTTATACCCTTCCGAATAAGTGAGTGTGCGAGCCATGCACCTATCCTTCAATGCCCTAATATCGTTCATGGCGCTACCTGCCCTCTCGAGAAAGAGTAACGTATGCCGAGGGTTAATAGCATTCACATGTTCGACCTCCCGGGTGATACATTTGACAAGGCCCTCTGCATAGTTAAATCTTCTGGTTACTTCCCAGGAGTAGTGCGGCCTTTGTAGAGTCATGTCTGCAAAGGGATTCTCCAAGCAGTGTAACAGATTAAGGGGTATCATTCTGGGTATTTGTAGTTTGCAGAAATTCGACACCTTTGGTCCGATAGTTAGGAGGGTGGTGATGGAAAGGAGAATGGCGATGATTAAAAGAGGCTCATGTTTAGATATGCTCCTTTCATCCTGGTGGGTGAGATCAAGGAGGGGCATAACCTGAATACACATGTTAGATAGTTGGAGAGTTAACAGGAAAATTAACGAGTAAATCGTTCAAGCTATTTCTAGGTTTGATAATGGGAGATGATCATGTTGAAACCAGCGTGGTAGCGGTAACGGTTTTTCTTTTTTCCTTTTTTATTCTGCATGGTATGTATGGTTCTAGAAACTGAAATCTGCAAGGTAGAACCGAGATGTGGGTTAACTCATTTTGACACAGACAACTGGATGAGTACTCGAGTAGTTTAACAGGTCTGGTTTCAACCACACCAGTAATTGCGGCTGTGGATTCACCCACATGAACGAAAGATCTATTGCTCATCTGTATTCATACACATGTAGGCAGTGTTAAACCAGAGCATTAAGGTGTTGCATTCAAGTTCACCTAGTAACGGATGATTGCAAGATAATCGTTTCTTGAATCGAAACCTTGAAACTTAAGCACAGTAGGAACTCGAATAATTGGCACCTTCACAAAGGCATTCAAAATTTCCTCTCTTGGATAGCGGGTCGAAAACACTGTGAAAACTGACCCCCTCAGTCCCCCCCCACCCCAAAAAAAGAAAACTAAAAAAACAGTAAAGGTCTCCGATGCCATGGATCCAGATCATAAATCCCTCCAATGCCACAACATCCCTTCAATGCCACTGCTTATCAGGTGTCAATGGTGATGATCAGATAAAATAAAATAAAACAAGAATACCTTAGCTCTAAATTTAGCTTTAATCGTACAGCTTCTGTGTCAAGATCTAAAGCCAACCAAATCGCTACCAACCGACTTAACACCTCGCGGCACGAGACCGACCGGCCAGCTCTTATTTTGACATACGATCTTGATTCCACCGGTTTCAGCACTACCCTCATGCGCGATTGTTAGCACTTTCACAATTACCGAGTGGGCACACTTACCGAGTCGGCATACCCTTGGGCAATTATTCGACAATTTCGATGACCTCAAGCAGTTGATTGAAGATTGGTCAATCAAGGAAAAATTTTCTTTCAAGATTGCTGATAAGGATTCCAACTGTGTAATCTACAAATGCATTTTTCCACACTGTGCATGGTGAGTCAGAGCTACCCAGACTGAGGAGAATGATATAGCAGTTGCAGTGTTAAATGTAGACCATAACTATCTTCCAAGAGAGGTGAGTAAGCGGTATTGTGTTGCAGGACCAATTTTTTTTGGCCATGCCAGCATCTTCCCAAGTGCCTCAATATCACAGAAGCTACCAAACCAAAGGAAATTATCAACTGCCTCGAAGTTCAATTTGGAAAAATGCTACCTTATAAGTCAGTATGTAAAATCAAAAACAACCTCTTAGAAGATACTGTGGAGGAACAGTAAGAAGGGCTTTTGATGTTTACCAAAATATGTAGACACTATTTATATGACTAATCCAGACACCTATATAGCACTTTTCAGTGGTGGTGGAGTGCCTCAGTTCCAGCAGGCTCCTACCTACCCTGTACAGTGGTGAGAGTGTCACGAAGGTGGCTTAGCGAGGAAGAGGTTTTCACATGACTCATAGTTATGAGTCATAGGTATGTTATGTTTTGCACATGACCTCATTAGAGGTCATGGGTTTTGCATATATGACCACTTCGGTCATATGATTGGTTTATGATGATATGTATGTTTCGCACATGACCTCATTTAAAGGTCATGGGTTTTGCGCATGTGACCATTTTGGTCATATGACTAGTTTATGATGTTTTGATATGACTCACAATTGTGAGTCATATGTGGCATGTAACTTGAGGAGTGAGTCACAAGGGCGTGAAGGGCAACTATAAGAGGAGGTCATTAGGGCCGAGTAGATAGGCTCTTCACGCTTTGTTCTAAGTTATTTCCTTACTTAGTATTTTATGCTTTTACGAATATAAAACCTTTACGCTCTTTACGAATACCTACATACGAGACGACGACTCTACTACAAGAGTCGAGTTGAAGAAAGAGTACGATAGGCGATAAGGATCAGAGACATGAGAGTCTCTCCCACCTTATCATAGGCATAGGCCTAAGAACTATCGTCGCGAGAGAACAAGAGAAGTATCGTCTACCCATTGCTGAGAATTGATATCAGTTAGGAAATGTAACAGAGAGTCTTTCAAATTATACAACCACTTTGCCACTGTTGACGGAACCTCTCTGAGAATAATATTTGTTCAAACCCTTCTATTAGCAGTCACAATTGATGAAAACAGCCATAGCCTGCTCCTTTCTTAGGCCATAGTGGAAAGTTAAAATTCTTCCTTTTAGAATTACTTTCTTATAAATGTACAACTAGCTATTCCAGAAATAGTCATGGAGGGTACAACTCTTGTGAGCAATTGCAACAAAAGTCTTATTAGTGCTTCAGATATCCTATTATATACAGTAGTTTGTGCATTCTGTTGCCAGTATTTCAAGGAAAACTTTACAAGGATGTACAGGAGAGGTTTAGTATTAAAGTTTCAGGCTATTGCCCAAGCTGAGAGTATTGGAAAATCCAAAACTGGAATGCTGACACTTCAGGAATTAAAGATTAAAGCCTATAGCAGAGCACTACTTACTAGTATACAATATTGATTGAAATCTTTGGCTAAAGGCTCACTTTCCAGGAGGTATGGCTACAATATATCAAATATTGTTGAATCCATTAATAATTCCTTAAAGCTTGATTGTCAGCTCTCCACTAGCAAGCTCCTTAATGTGATATGGTACTGAGTCATGAACCAAATATTTGAGCACTATCAGGCTACCAGCAATCCTGGTCCTGGAGTTGTATATATAAAGTTTTATATCAAAGAATTGGGAGAAAGCAGAATTTGGACTCAACAAAATATTCCACAATTCACAAATGAGATACAGGATCATATCATTCAACTAAATTGTGATGTCAAGATTGTGAATCTTGCTGCTGGTGCCTGCACTTGTAGACATTATCAGGAGAATGGAATTCCTTGTACTCATGCATTAATATGTATAATAAATCTTCATCAAGTAAGTCAGTCTATTTTTCCTTAGTTATTTAAGAAACTAATTATTCTTATAACCTACTCAGAACTATCTGCCCGATATCCTTTTGATCACCACCAAGAAAGCAACATATGAAACCAATCTTTTTTTTTTCTTTTTTCCCAGTCAACATTATCAATATTCTGTACAATAATACTCTACCAACTCCAGCAGTTCCTTAAGAAACAAAATGGGAAACCTTATACCAATCGCAAATCATGTAGAACCTCAGGCACCTCTGACGCGCAAACCACGTAGACGTCCACAGAAAGCAAGACTTCATAATATTATTGAGGAAGTCATGCAGCGGCAGCCGTTAGAAAATCACATCAGTGTCTTACCAGATAATCATAATTATGCACGGCCCCTACCGCACTGCTCAACCTGTAGTGCTACTAGGCATATCATAGCTCTGCAACCTGCCCCTAATGCCCATACCTAACTGTATATTTGATCTCTCTCTCTCTGCTTTTCACTGTAAAACAGAAACTACTAGTGTGTCAACAGGTGGTACCTGGTTTGTCTGGTAGTGATGGGGAATATGATAGGTTGACGGAGTATAATAATTTTCATCGCAAATGAATTCCTTTTAACCATGCCAATTTTTATCTTTTTTTTAAAAAAATTAAAAATTAATTTGCACCCTATCTGATCATTATCAATACTTGATAAGCAGACAAGCAGTGGCATTAGAGGAACGTTGTGGCATCGGAGGGATTTTTATGATCGAGATCCATGGCATCAGAGACCTTTTACTGTTAAAAATGTGTCCGTCCTTTACCAGTAGACTAAAGGCAACTCCAGCGCCCGAGTCCGAGCCCCAACGACCACTCGAGCCCTCACGACATTACAAGTATCATACTTATATGATACCAGCAATGAGGCATTCCCCACATCAACACAAATCATAATTTTTTTCCTCGAAATTCCGACCCCGTTATCTTGAAAAAAGCTAGCTCGCAAATGGAAATGCATATCATACCATAACGATAGCACCAGTATCATACTGGTATTCATCGCGGGGACATCAGCGACATTCGCCTCCTACCCCTAGTAAAATTAGCTGCAACGGGTATCACACGACTTTGACACTCCAACTACATACGGTAAACTTTTCTTCTCCCCAAAAACCCCCTTCCCCCTTCTGCAGTTTAGTTTCCCAGATTCCGCATATTGTACCTCCAGGATGATACAAACGACGAAGATCTCTGGTACGAAAAGTTAACAATAAACAGGAAAGGAAAGGAAAGGCTATGGATCTTTATTAACTACCGTATGGCCTGGCCAAATAATTCTTTGAAGAGAACCGACCGACTGACTGACTGACCCGTTAGGATGGTACAATAGTACGGTACTACATAGGGGATGGATGTTCATGTCGTTATCTCGGGACTTAGACCGCCACCCCATTCATTGCATTGCAAGGGTTAGCAATATCGCTAGCTCAAGAAAGTTTGTGAAAATGTGTGCGAAGAGACAATAAAAAAAAGTGGCGGAACTCCAAAACGGGTTAAATGTAAAGTTAACTAGTACAGTACGAGTACTCGAGTACCCGAGTACAGTACCTTGCCCATTCTGGCCAAGAGTGTACGATAAATCTGGTGGTGGCGTCCCTTGTCCACTGCCATATTGAGAACTTGAGTACAGTAGCACGTTTCACAAATATCAGTATTATTAACAATTATCTACGATAGAATAGGAATATTACCATAACGGTTTCGGATGTTATGTTATGTGAACTCCATTTGGCACCCTTGATCGGGATCCCAGAGATCTCCTTCCCGTGGGAGAGAGACCCTCCGGCTCCCGGGTGGATATAAGATTCTATGAAATAACAATTTTGTTGGGAATCCTCCCGTGCGCCGTAAGCTCCGGGAAATACCAAATCTCTGAAATAACCTCAAGTGGCAACTCAACTTCTCCTTGCCCCTCTTTTAACATCTACTCGAGTAGCTATGATACAGTTCCCAGTAACCAGCAGGCAATTTAGATTGTAGTCAGAATCTAAATAATAATTTAACCACCCCTTTCTCCAAACAATCAACTAAAATCCCATGAGGAAATAGAAATCCCGAGGGGGAGTAAAAGAGAGGGAAAAGTCCCCCGATAGGACTACCTTGCACTCTCCCTCCAAAAAAAAAAAAAAAGAAAGCACGAGTGACGCAACATGACCACAGCCCTCATTCACAACCACCAACCCCCAAGTAGCGAAACAGCACTCCATACATACTGCGGGAGAAAAGTACCGGTATATGATACCGGTATCACTTCACGAACTTCGGACGGCAAGGACAAGGAAATTCGGAGTGCAGTTTCAGCCCCCACTCACAACTTATTCATAACAGTTAGTCAACTCGTTGGCTTGGGCGGTTACACGCGGAACGGGAGAGCGCTTTCAGTGGGGTATTGTAAAAGCGCAGGGCTTAACATGGAAAGGAAGGCTATCGTGGAAAATATCAGATGAATTCATGTGTTTCGACCGCCCAAACTGCCAAGGTTACGAGTACTAAAAAGAGGGAGAGAAAGAAAGAGTAAAAAGAAAACAAAAAAGCCAGCCGATCCCGAGAAGCCCCGAACGAAAGAAAGAGTGGAAGAAAATAAATTCAAAAGAGAGAGAGAAGGAAGGAGGGAAGGAAGGGGAGAAAAAAGGGGGGGCGATTGTGGTGGCTGTGGTGGTAACAGCAATAATAAGAATAAATGGTACCATGTGCTGGCCGTCGCAATATCTCCAATCTGGTGATGAAATACGGTAGCAAAAAGTGCAAGTGCGTAGTGGTGGGTGGTGGTGGTGTAAAGTGTGGTATGGGATTCCATGTAAACGGGTTCCTCCGCGGAAATGCTCGTGGAAAGCTTTCTTCGCCTGCTCCCCTACTTAACCAAAGCACCCTTTCCTTTTCCCCATCCCTTCTGTTTTCTTTCCATTCACCCCTCCCCACCAAGGCAACGGAACCGGCAACCACGAACGGAAAACAAAAAAACTACTACTACAAGTAAAAGAAAAATGAACCGTTACAAAACTTCCATGCCTTTTTTCTTCCCCCTCAATCGTCCCCATCCCGCCTGCTCCTCCACCCAGCAGTCGTCGCCAGAAAATCTAGCTCTCCCCTTGTAACACCGGCAGCTTCAGCACCCTGCATCCGGCTCCCCGGCATCCCGTTTGGAATCATGAAGAAGTCGAATGCAGAGCTGGTGGTAGACGTAGGCGTGGATGCATTGGTCGCGAGGGGATCAGTAGGACCCGAATCCACAAACGGGAAACCCTGGTAGGCCTTCATGCTTGGAGAAGCGGAGCTACTGTTTAGCCTTCTTCGCGAAGATGTACTCGACCCATCCGTCATTTCTCCGTCGTCGTCGACCTCACTATCATAACCCGTTATAGGAGATAGATGGCCGTCGCGCTCATTGTGTGTTACATCCGGCCCGTGCCATTGCGGAGGGAGAGTTGGTTCCGAATGCGATAGCGGCGGCGGTGGCGGTACCGACAACGATGAAGGTGGGTTTAAACCTACGCCCATTCCCAAACCGAAGTTCTCACCCGCTCCTACGGTCGAGGTGTACCCCGGCGTGGCGTTACCTAACCCGCGTTTGCGGAACTGTTCCTGCTGCAGATACCCGGCCGAAGCGTCCAACACGCCCACGGCGTACTCCATGAATTCTGCTCCGCGGGAGGAAACGCGGAGGGTCCAGCGGTATTCGCTTAGCCTCGCTTTGTAGAATTCTGCCTCTTGGGTGTTTGGACTTGTTGCCCAGAGAAGGGACCCGAACGTGCCAATAAGGGCGAAATTCACTTTCGAGGCAAAATACCAGAATGATTGTAGGTGTTCAGGTTTCAAACGGTTTACAAAATCCATTGCCGATATCAATCGGGTTTTGGCAGCCGATCGGCAAATGTGGTGGATGTAGGATTCGGTGTTCGTTGGGGGGCTTAATGAGCGCAATATTTGTCTGTGCAGGGTTATTTCCGTTGCAAAATATGCAAGGTGCAGGTAACCTAATCAGTGCATGTTAGGACCTTTTTGCCCCTTTATGTTTTATTTTTTTTATCGGCACTCCCGGGAGGAGTGGATGAACAAACCAACAAACGTGATTGGGGGTCTAACCGTTGGAAGATAGCTTTCTAACCTTGGTAGCATCCATTCTCAGGCATTCCGGCAGCTTTGAGAACCATTCTTTCAGCCTGATCTGTATAGGTTTCGCCTTTTCGAGCACGCGATTAGTTCCTCCTCTCCCCGCAAGGCTCTGCTGAGCTTCGAGTGTGAAAAATGTCTCCAAGACGTCTGCCATGATGCCGCTTAGGTTGATCATCTGCTCGAACAGCATCCTTCCCTTCTCCACCTCTGAGCTCCCCTCTTCATCGTCCTCGTCCGCCGCGTTCTCCGGGAAATCTTCGGCGGTTACCGCAGGCACTGCCCAATTCGACCGAGTTATGTGTGAAGGCCGACCATGCGTCAACGCCCCCCACTTATCCTGCATAAATAAGCCCCACGCCAACCGTTTCCTGAGCCCCCGTTCCCAAGGCGGGATCTTCCAGCCTTCACAGTTCAAGTGAAGTCCCAGCTCCTGCCCCACAGCAACAAGCTGACATGTCAGCGCCCACGACCCTCCCTTCAAATCCGAGTGCCGCTGCAATAACAAGAGACCAGCCTGCACAGCGGCTAGTTTCGGCCTGTGCATCACGTCTGCAATGGTTTTGCTCGCCAATTTCTCCAGCGCTGCCACATCTGGCTTCTTCTGCGGAGACAGGTCCCTATCGTACGACCACCAGTGCAACGCGAGAATGTATACAGCTGCTAGCAGTGGCGGTGAGAACTCGCGGTGCGTTCGCGAGTACTTTTCCAGAAACACTTTTTTGTGCAGGATTGGGAAGGACGGGTGCACGATCCTGAAGTAGAGGCTTATCAGCGATTGGCCGTGCGGGGCCACGATTCGCTCTATCGCATCCAGGTCGTCGAAGATCTCGCCGTGATTCTGTGTTGGGTGGTCGGGAAACATTAGGAAAGTGATTTCGTCGGATGCTCTTCTGAAAGACCCGCCTGCGGAGGATAACATGTACTCGTCCTTTTGGTCAAAGGGACAAAGGTCTATCAGACACGACTCGTACTCGCTCGTTGGTCCTATCAGCTGGGAGTGGCGGTGGCCTTGTAGCCCCAGTGTTGTCTTAAGAAGGGAGGGGCCCCGTAGGCTTGCATAATCATCAACTGGCATGTTTCCCCGGATAGCAGTTTCTTGGGGAGATTCTGGTTCCGTAGACCTACTTAAAGGGGGGTTCCGGAAGGTCAGCTTCACAGATAATCAATCGCTAAGATTAAAAAAAAAAAAAAGGAAGGAAGGAAGACGGGCACAATATATCACCGCTCTCCCCAAGAAATAATGGTGGGAAGAGCCAGAGTGATAATTTAGGGTATTGCACTAGTTGAAGAATATGAGGTATATGACGGATGGGAATAGAAGATTAAGAGATTCTCGCGAAACGTTGTGGAATAGAAGAACTGAGGAATAAAGAGCAAAAAGATGAATAAACAAGAACTGCATACCGTTTCTTTATAACAGCCTGATCCTCCGAGCCCACATTGGACGAAGCAAGTCTCCGTTTCCGAGGTTGCGGACTCTGCACGAATGTACACTCCTGGCTGTGAAATTGGCAAAGCACACAAATCTCCGCACCCTCATTCATGACGCACCGGCTCTTCCGTCTCCTACAAGCATCACAGGGTCTATCGCGCCGTCCCTTAGTCCCATTCGTCGTCGTCGCCGGCATTGCGCCATCCCCATTCGCTGTAGATGTATTCACCGATAATGCGGCCGGCTTCGCCTTTGTACCATTATTTCCTGTCGTAGAATTGTTCGAGGAGGCAACAGCATTGCCGTCAATATTACTACTGACATTTTTGCCAGAATTGTTGTTGCTGCTACTATTGGTGGTGGAGGTGGAAGTGATTGTAGGTTGTGCCGTCGTAACATCACCACTAGCACTCGTGCTGGTAGTTATCCCGTTACTGGCTCCCTTAGTCGCGGGAGTAGTCGGAGGATTCTCGCTCGATTTCATCGTGGAACTTGATTTAGAGATAAGAAACTTGTAAGCTTGTGAACCCTCACTTTTTTTTTTTTATCCAGTCCCGGAATTCTCAGAAATTCATTCCAAAATAGAGGGAAAAAAAGAAAAGAAAAAAAAAACACAAAAAAAAAAGCTATCGTGAACTTCCAGAGGTGTGTTTGAAGGAAAAGGAAAGGGAAGAGAAAGAATAGCTACCGAGGATACGGGTGTGCAAGAGGAAGAAGAAGGAAAAGAGAAAACCTCCGCCAACCAAAACTAACTTGAGCCCCAGTAGGGGTAAATGCTCAAATCCTCGCCTTGCCTTATCGCTCCTCCCCCCCCCAAATACCAGGGCATCCCATACCATACTCATTCCACTTTCCATTCACTTGGGCAACTTTCCCTACCCACGTACCCCCCAGAACAACGGGTGGAAAAGATTAGATTACCGGTAGATTACGGGAAGGATACACACCCCGGTTCAGTTTTTTTTTCTTTCTTTTTTTTCTGTCTCTTTACCTTTTCTTTCCCTTTCCCTCCCTCGTTGCTTCCAAGACAGCGGAATCTGAAACGGGGCCTCTCCTGCGAGCAATGAGATAAGCCTTGTGGGGTTTAAGACCTGGGAAATATTGGTAATAGGATGTAGATAAATGGTTTCTCTGCCCTCTCGAATTGGTATACGGGTAACAACTGGTAGGGATTATCGTGTCGTCTGAAGATTACGGATAGGAGTGCGTCTGGGTACCGGGAGGGAAGGGAAAGGGAGTTTTTATGAAGGAGAGAAGATGAAGAAAGCAATAGAGTAGGGACGGATTCATGTCAGTGAGACGTGTATAATTAATTACTCTTGTTACTTTTTTTTTCTTCTCTTCTTGTTGTCTCGTGCATCCAAGCTCACTCACTTGTTCACTCGCTCACTCACTTACACAATAACTCAGTCGCGCCATGGGGAAAAAAGAAATGCTGTGTATTGTATGTACGATATAGCATGATACCGCCCCAGGGAAAGAAGAGGAGGGTGAGAATTTGGCTGTACGCCGCCTGTCTTGATGCGAGCCACCCCTAGGTCTCCCATCAATTGGGTTACATCCGGATGATTTTTTTTACCATGCGAGCTATATGTAAGGATGTTAGATTGGGAAGTGAAAAGAGAAAATGAAATTTATCGAAAAGTCTTATTCAGGATCAAAGGAGGAGGGGGGGGGGGAGGTGAGAGTATTACCAGCAGTGTGCAATGGATTACAATACCGGTGGTACAATGTGAAGGAAACTGGGGGTGTGGCGGGATGAAGCAACCTCAATTACTGTCTGGCTATGTTGGTCTAACTGGTAAAGCTAATTGGTACCGTGGGAACCTACAACTGGGGGCAGGCAACCGGTAACTTTTATAGCTTGGATGGGACAATAAGGGTACCGGTATCAAGAATTGGACTGCCATTCTCTGGTCTCTTAAGGGGGAAAGTATGATGATGATGATGATGATGGCGTGAAGATACCCGTGATAATCACACAATGTGCCGTACCATTTCTCCGTAAAGAGGAAGACGTCTTGCTGGACGGACTGCCTTTTCCCGTACCATACTTGGGGGCACATGTACAGTACCCAGGGTACAGTACCGTACTTGCGCGAAGTAGAAGGAGATTTAGACTACCAGGGAGCACATGGTAAATTTAATTATGAAAAAAAAAGCCGAATCCAATTCTCGAGATGGAAACGAAACATAATAACAAGTTTAAGGCTTCACCTCGCACCAGCGCCTTCCTTCCTCCTCCAGCAGCTCCTCCCAACCTCCCAACCTCCCAACCCTCTCTCCTGCTCCTCGCGCGCTCCTCCATCGCTATCATCACCATCAAGCAGTTTTTTTTTTCTTTTCTCTTGGCCAAAAACCCCACACAGGACGATCAAAACGTGGGGTGATGAGTACTTTATACGTAACCCCGTCCATCCAATCTATCCCAGTTACTTCACCTAAACCTAAAAAAAGCAGGGTGTGTGCGAAAAAACAACAAAAGGAAAGCCCCCCAAAGACCCCGGGGCACGAATCAATTATCTGGCGTGAAGATAGCGGAAGAGGGAGGATTGGATTTGGGAAAAAAGGGCGTTATTTCTTCGGGTACCACGAGAGATAAGGAATATCTCCAAATGCGGTTTAGGTCCTTGATACTTTTCTTTTCTTTTCCAGTGTTTTCTTTTTTCCTCCCTCTCCCTTTTTCCTGTTATGGAACCCTCATTGGCATGGCACACTGTACCGACAAGGATGGTAAGACAGAGGAGTTATGGTGGGGGACTCCCGGAGCAATACCTTGGCTGCCCAGATCACCCAACCCAGAATCATGAAGGCTGCTGAACAACAGTGCCTCTCCCAAGTACTCGAGTACAGGGCTATTGAATCATAGAGTACGAGTACAAGTGCTAGGCTAAAAGTTAATGAACAGTTATTTTAGGTTAACCCGCAAAATTATCCCTGTACCATGCGAAAACATATAGCCTATGCCTTGTAGAAGCCAAATCCAATAAAAATGTTTTTGATTGGGATATTGGGGTTTGAGGAGGAATAAAAAAGGCAGTTAATGGGACAATACTGCACTCAACTATTTACGGTTAATAATATACCGGGTGATACGCCAAGATCAAGTTAACCGACAATTCATTGGGGAGTTGGGCGGGTAACCTAAATTTAATCTACAATTAGTACAAGCACCCGGGGATATAATACATTTTCGTACAAGACAGGGATTATTTTGTGGGTTAACTTAAATTAACTGTGTGAAAACATATTCCCGGGTGCTTGTAAGTCAATAAAGAATATCGCTACAGGACTCCTGATCTAGGGAGTCCCCCACTATGGGTTGCTTATGATAACTGCAGTGGAACTGAATCACTTGCCTGACGGGCACCGTTATGTACGAGCACAGTACCGTATGCAGGGTCTTTTGACCTTTGATGGTGATGGTGGTCGTTCGGATATTATGATTTTTTTTTTTTGTAGAGGGGGTTAAGCGTGGGAAGGGTTGTCACTCAACTAATTAATTACATAATGTTTGGTATATTTACAAAGTATCGATGGGCTGAACTGTTTTTTTTTTTTTGTGGGGCTTAATGGCGCTTGCTTTCCGGGCGGCCTGGGTTGTGGGAATTGGTGACACTGAAACTCCCCAGACTTCGGTCGCTAAGCTGTAAGTAAGGTGGTTTTGGACAAGTTGTAAATTTCACGAATCGGTAGGAACATATATATATCGGTAGAATCTCAGCTCGCCCCAGCACCGCCCATTAAACATCCGCCCCCCCCCCCCCCCCTTCTCCTCCCTTCCCCTAAGCAAAGAATTGAGACGGTAGAAGAAAAAAAAAAAAAAGAGAGAGAGAGAGAGAGAGATCTTGTTTCCAACAACCGATACGGTAAGCGTTCGCATTTCTACATTAACTGTCTCGCTGAGCTTTTGTAAAAAAATCGCTCGCCCGCGTTACATCGACAGGCGGTAGGCGGAGGGCCCCTATAAGTTGAAGTGGAATACGGCAAGCAGCTGTGCGCATATCGGTACGATGTTACGTTCCTAACACTACATCTCCTCCCGTGGGTAGGCAAGGGGCACCCGAATACGAGTATTTGCAAGATATATGGCGAAAAAAATCTATGCGTTATCTGACGGTTCCATACGAACTCACGCCCTTCCCCCCCCCTCCCCCGGTTTTCCAATACAACTTACCTGCTAACGAGTTTATCTAAGCTAGGGGGGTTCAAGTTAAGTTATGCGCTGCGGATGCGGCTTTACCCAACTCGCGACGAATGGTGCACGGCTATCATATCCAGCCAGAGCTATGATATACAAGGTTGAGTTCTGGGTTGGTGTAATATCTTTTGTGTGAAAGGGTATTGTAATGGGGGCATTATCAACCCATTTCCCCGTGATAAGGGAGAAGAGGAAAAAGAAAAGAGAGAGGAAAATCGAACAAAGGGAAAAAGCGAGGACTTGGGGTGTGGACCCTGATGTTTTTTTTTTTTGTTTGTCGGGAGATACCGAATCAGAGGGTATCACTCTTGATGACGCTCGTAACGGAACTTTTTTTCTTTTTCTTTTTTCTCTTCTTTTCTTTTCTTCGTGTGTCAATGGTATAATAATCCCTTTCATGTGCGTTTGGTTTTAACTGAACCGTGCTGTATGAGTTCTATCTATATCGTACACTGGAGATGTTCATGAGGAAATGAATTTGTGAGAGGAAAGTAAAAAAATAGAAAGAAAAAAAACTCTTCAACCCTGAGGGGGATGCGAGATAAAACTAGAAAACTGCATTATGCTTTAAAAAAAAACCACTCTCTTTTGCCCCCCTCCCTCTACTACAGCTTCTCCATGGAGATCATCCCCATGGAGATCCATCCACTCAAATTCACGTAAGTACAGTACACTCACTGGCTAATTCAACCCTAAAAACCCACATATCTTCCCCGCAGGTACTGTACCACCAAAGTCTTGGGAAGCGTACCTTGCTGCACTGCACTGTACTGTACCTATATCCCCCCCGCCCGCAAACTCACGGATGAATTTATGATAGAGGCACGGTATCGTGCTCATTTTTGATAATAAATAGTAGGTATTTCATGCTGAATGACCCAACCCAACAAAAGTACAAAGGGCAATACCCTACATCGAGAAAAAAACAAGGCTTTCGATGGTAAATCTACAACCCCGCAGATCTCATCGGCCGGATCCTATCCATCATACCTACAACTGAAACCGTGATACTGGGGGCTCCTTCTTTTCTTACTTTAAAAAATCTTTTTTTTTTTTTTTTGCACCAACCTTTCACTTCATTGACCCCGACTGGAAGGAGGGGGTGCCTGTTCAAGTGGAAGGCGTTATTATGGAGATGTGTTGAGCACGTAACGGTAACTATTAGCTTACAGTTCTCAAGTGAGGAAGGGCAAGAGGCGGGGGGGGGGGGAAAGGGAGGGAAGGGCATTGAAGGGGCAGTATTCAGGGGAGTTGCGCCTTCGCAGTGTCGGGATGAACAGCTTGGATTAAATCGTGTTACTATGAGCGATGGTGCCCGTAGATCGATATATAGGAAGGGAATTTCTCAGGTAACAAAAGGGCTATTGGCAGTAGGCTGGAATCTACATACAGGTTGAGTCTATTTTACTTGGGATTTACATCCCCGGTTTTTCTATTCTGGCTATATTCGCCAGTCTCACGAGTGATTGTCTATGAATACTAGTCTCGGGTAGATATCAATTTGAAAAAAAATAAAAATAAAAAAATAGTTAAGGCCTCCGATGCCATAGCTTATCAAGTATTTATTTGTGTTGATCGAATTTTTTTTAAAAAAAAACCCCCACCCCCCCCCCCCCCTTCCTTTTCTTGGAGCATAATAAAAAGTGCCACTTCCTTGCAAGATCTCAACACAACATTGAATGAAGCTATTACACCTGTATTCTCCTACCACAGTTTTGGCTTCCCTATCTTCAACAAGGCTTTCGCTCATAATATCTCCTCTCTCTCTCTCTCTTGCTACTTCCTAGGGGGGGGCATACTATTGGGCAATTCTTTGATGAATTCCGTGATCTTAATTAAGGATGTGATTGAAGATTGGGTTCGATGAAGGAAAAAGTTTTCTTTGAAAGACTGCCGATGGAGGTCACGACTGTGTGATCTGCGAATGAGTTTCGGAATGCACTAATACAGTACAGTCAATGGAAAGTTAGAGCTAATCGTGCGGAAGAGGATGACGTGGAAGTTGGGGTGCTAAATTCGGAATATAGCTGCCTGCCTGCCTGGGGAGGAGGGAAGAAAGTTGGATAGTGTAAGCGGGGTTCGATATCTGGGCATTTTTTCTGAGACCTGGCGTAGCGCTCCTTCTTAGGTTGGTGTTTCTTCTCGCTCTCTCTCTCTTCTTTTCGTTCCGTGGGAACTGTCGTTATTATTTTTGCTCGTGGTGCTCAATACGTATGGCAGTTATCTAGAATACGAAAGGCTTGAGACTTTTATGGCGTATGATGGTGTATTTTTTTCTTCTCTTCTATCTGATCACGTTCATGGGTGCTAGATAAGCTGTGGAATTGGAAGGCCTTAAGCGTTTAGAGGAATAAACAATAATTTCAAAGTTCGATCCAGCCAATTCAAGTTAAAGAAATATATGAAGGTGTAGAGTACAGTACGATATGGAATTCGTTACCGCCGGCCGGCTAAGTTACCTCTTAGTCCTCCACGAAAATTCACACAAAGCGCACATATAGATACAGTGAGAAACAACCTTATCTCCATTACCGGTATCATACCACTCTACAATATGAGTGTGTGTGTGCACTACACAACTTTACCCCCTCGGCTTCTCAACCCTCCTACCCTTCCCGTGCGGCATCGCCCCCCCCCCTAGACCAAATTTCCGACAAACCCATTCCATTTCTTATACATTTCCTCTGGCACCGTCTCACCGGTCTTGATATCTGCAACCACCTGCGAAAGCACCGCTTCTGCATCATCCCTAATAGCCAAACACTCCGCTGCCCCAGCAGCATTCAACATCCTTGTAACCCCCCTTTTTTATGCATCGACCTTTACTGGCGCTGTCACCCATTCCCATGCGCGTTAGTCTGCCGATATAATGCTTATTTGAAGCTGAGGACAGTCTACTTGTCTCCGGGCAATCGATATACACGTCGACAGTGTACGATTCGGTCGTGCACTTTACCCCCTCGAACAGCACGTATGGAGTTTTCGAGCCAGAAGTGGGACCCTCACCACCGTAGAGAACAATCTTCGGTGGGCAGTCTTGGTGCACTGGTGGCGCGATGGGGTGCCCGAGGGCCAGACTGGTCTTGGTCATGTCTCCGATGATGGTGTAATTGTGCTTGCACGGGTCTCCGGGGCTCGTTTTGTCTGCACGAGCACCGGTGAATGGCTGTAGGGGGAATATGGAAGAGAAGGTAGCGTCCTGGTGGTCGTGGATATATTGTTCGAAGATGCGGTCCACGTTCGCGTGGTACGACCAGAAGATGGGGTCGAAAGCCATGTACGAGTTGTCCACCATATCCGGGCCGATCCACCCGTGGAAGTTATCGTGGGGCTGCCCGAAGAGCCCATCAAAGTCTCCGCGGTTGGGGTATTGGTAGTCGCTGGGTGGGGGGGGGGTCGAAGGACTGGATGTTTGCCCATGGGTAACTGTACAGTCCTTGCGGTTGGGAGAATATGGGCCAAGTAAGGGCGTTTAGGATCTGGTCTTGGTATAGCTTGACCTGTGCGCTCTTCTCGCGACGATCTTCCTCGATCCCTCCACCGGCCAGGAACGGGTCACTTGGACGTATTTCTTTGATGTGTTTTTGAACTCGCCGCGGTAGCCGGGCGACTTGCTGGTTTTGGACATGCCGCTGTTTGCACACGCTTATTTCAGAGGATTTGGGCACATTAAACCTGTGAGAGGGTGCTTGCACTCCTTGTAGAGGAAGCCTTGAGGGATGCCTGCACTTGGGTTGTCGTACTCATCTGCACCTTTTGCGAAGAAGTTCATTTCTAGCATGGGATGGGACAGTCTATCGAGCTTTCCATGTATCTATAATTGTGTTAATGTAACTCTTTTATTATAATTGATGTGAGATGGGAGAAGATAAACAAGAGGTGTGCCCTGTGCCAGGCCAAGAAAGCTTCCTGGTAATGAAGGCACCATTCCGTGTGGATACTTCCCAGTTTCTGCCACGGGGAACTAAGGTCTGGACCACTGGGATGAAGAACATCATCAAGTTGCATCCGATAGTAATCCAACCCACCTTGAGTGAGTTCAAGTGTATCCTTCCTAACCTTCGGGATCTCCCATTTCGATTCGTCGATGGCTTCAACTACTTCCTCCCTGAGCTCAGTCTCGTCATTGGTGGTCTTCCGCGTACCCTGGTTGATCCACAAACGGATCAACTCGTAGGCCTCCCTAGGAAAGCACTCCTGCTCTCCAAGTTCTCCCGGGAGAGGCATGGACCTGCCGCGCAGGTGATAGTAGGTGGTTACAGCCCATTACTTTAGAGATTCATAGCTCTCGAGATCCACCATGTACCCCTTCATAGCCCCAATCCAGCGTGCAGTGACCCTATCCCGTTCCGCACCCTCAGGGATCCAGAAAGGTTTGGTGAACAGCGAAGCAATATGTCTTAATTTGTGCGATGGAACGAAAGGCAATTCAATTGACTATAGAGATGAGAGAAATATGAACGCAGAGGTGAACAAGTAGAGACTGATAATTCGAGAAACCAAGAAAGAGGAAATATTCAGCTTTTATCCTGTGATAAGTGTATGATAAGAAACATGACTAGAAACACTTTTCCTCCACACGATACAGGCTACCGGTAGTTGGTAACAGAAGTGCAGCAGATGTTGTTAGTGATACATGGTGAGACAGGTAAACACAAAGGAAGGAAGTGAAACGAATATGAATCGATGGCTCAAGTTATATCTTTCAACAATATAGTCATCCCAAGTCGGCTTCTTGGTTTTTCGGGTACCTCGACTCTCGCATCCAACTTCAGAAGAGCCATGATCTTCTCAATCCCCGGAGAAACAGTACTGGCTTGGCCAGGTTAGCCTGGGTAGGCAAGGGGCTCACCAACCGCGCCAGCCCATTTGGGATTTCCCGGTGCGTCAACGGAATTCTTGGGATCCTCCCACAATTTGGAGGTCTCCGGTTCGCTATCCTTGATGCCGTTGAGGATTGGCATGTGGTATCCCGCGAACGGGCACATGGAAGTTCTGAAAGCACCACATGGACTCTGAATGTTTGCGAATCGCTGCAGCCTATCTTCGTGTCGCTGGAGAATCTTGCTATTGTATAGTGCTTGGCCTTTCTCATGCATGACGACGACTTCACCTAGCTCAGTCATTTCCTGAAACGGGGAGTTTGGTGGCAGGCCGGTAGCGTACGGCAGCGTCATTGGAAACTCGGCGAGCGGGTTGGTCTCTCCGCCTGTGCTCTGCGGGTGCGGTCTGAAGATTCTACGGCGGGACTCTGCAAGCAACATATACTGGTCTACGCCTGTCTGAGTAGCGATCTTTTCTTTGATCTTGTTTAGGTAATCGATCACTCGCTGCGCAAAGATGTTGTCGTATTTATCGTCTGGGAGGCTGATATTCTGTATGAACTCGTGTTCTGGGGTTCCTGGGATTTGTGCTTCTTGTGTTAGGCTGATTGCTAGACGTAGGTCATCACTAAGGGTGTAGCCGTCACCAACACGGTTTGTCGTCGAGGGAATATGTCGCATCAATTGGTGTTTACGCCAAGAATAGATTGGGTTGCTATTTCATCATGCTGTCTTAGTGTTCGGGATCTCGAGTGACGAAGGATGACTTACTAAAAGTCTACCATTAATAATGAGGACAGTGTTTTGTGATCCAATAATCCCGAATCTCTGATACTTAGATAGCCTTGGTAATCTTCTAAGCTTGGAAATAAAATCGTCCATGGAGACTGTAATAATCGTAAGCTTCACTAGTCATGTAGACAATGGTCTACAGGACTAATATTACGCACCTGCCCTTCGTGATCAAACGCTACGACCTCCGGCGTCCAACTAGCGAGCGTCTTTAGCGCAAAGCCACTATTTCGGATTGTAGCGTTATAGTATCTGGACGAAACGGGGCCTAGTTTGGGTATCTGCTCGTACCGTAGTAATATTAGCGCGCGTCGCCCACGCTACCGATCGATTGGACGGGTACAACATACCTCGAAACCAGTCGTGCCAAGAGATTTAACAACATCCTCCAGAGCCTGGGAATCATAGAACATCCCTGGTGGTGTCCAGAAATCACCTTCGTCTGCAATGACTACCTCTGAATTTACACCTGCGGCGGTAATATTTATAGTAGTTGTATCTAGGACGTGCTGGACCCAGTCCCGGACGTGGGCGATTGTTGGTTCAGGCTCATTGATAGGGCCAAAGTCCTTTCGCTCTCGCGCAGTGAACCTGTAAGAAATTCCACGTTAGGACAAGCTCTGGATTGCCCATCACGGAGAAATTACCATTTGTCTGCCGCCTTCTTAACGATTGTCTCCAAGCGCTCTGCCCCGGCAAGGAAGTCAAAGCTATTGAGATTGTTTGAAGGGTGGAGTAATGGCTCGGTACGGATAGATGAATCCGGTGGGAATGTCTGGGAGATATTGAACTTCATGCTATGCCAATGGACCCATGGGAAGTTGAGCTCCTTCATGACAAGGGTCCCATTGACGTGTCCGTCGAATGGCCCCTTCCCTCGTGTGTCTGGTTCGAACGCATCACCAGAGGAACCTAGGTATAACCAGCTGGGGTATCCCTCAGACTGTTTGGAGAATTTTATATCGCGCTGCACGCAAACACAACAATTTTAACATGGACTGAGTAATTACCAAGGGGAGACAACGGAAAGGTATCACACCTGATAAAAGTTCAAGCGACCGGAGGTCGGCTCCCAACTTGCCATCTGCAAGAAAGCCGTCTCACTGTCGAAGGCTGTGCTCCCAACCACGAACAACGTCGGCATATTTTTCTTGAACGCCTCCGGCTGGATATGGTTCACGTCTGCCACGATAGCATCCTCCGGCCACCCCCGCGGGTTAGTGGTGGATGGACTCGTCGGAGTAGCCACAACCACAAACCTCAAATCTCGAGGGATGTTTGCATTCTCGGGCGTATACTTGAGATATGTTCCATCACCGACGGCGAAAGGAACCCAAGTCTTGTGAGGGATAGTGTCTGCGAGGAGACTTCTAAAGGTAATAGGGTACTGAGAATTTTCGTGGTCGACCAGGTACTTTCCGAACCAGTCTGTCAGGCCCGCAGCCACAGGGTCGTCGATGCGTCTGGGGGCAAGGTCACGACCCTCGATCAGAGCGTATATTGGGGATGGCATGATGGTCTGAGGTATCGGTATTGAGGGAAGGGAGGCTGGACGAGAACCCTGGGGGTGGAGATTTAGAGCCGGAAATGCGCTTTAGATAAGTGAAATCATTGGCTTCTCGTTGAAACCGGGAACTGAAGGCTGAAGTTGTTACAATTAAGCATACGAGAGCAAATGCCTTACCCTGTATACACCGCCCTAACGTGGCACGGAAATGTAGTAAAGAGTAGCCGTCACGGAAAGATGGAGGGTTCGGCAGATCACAGCTTATCACTGCTCTAGTAGCTCTAGCCCTCGCAGACCTAGACATGTTGTACCAAACCCGTGCTGATCCACTGCTCCCAATTTTTGTCAATCCACAAGAAAGTGTTGATCCTCCCATCTCTTCCTACAGCAGATGGGGAACCCCCATCAGGACCGCATACACGTTCCGTGGGAGTGTGCTATGTAGGCTAACTCGGATGACATCTTCTAAGCTCAGCTGAGCTGCTCAAGCACCGTACAGTCGGTGGGGTATAGAGGAAAAAAGAAAGAAAAAATCAATCAATCATTCGGTCATTCTATCCCTTGCGAGTCTTCCCGTCTCTGCGTAACATAGATGCTCGTAAATCCATACGGGCATGCAGACCCTGGTGATTTCGGTACAGAGAAAAGGTTTATTGGAGATCGAGACAGAGAGATCTGCAATGCAATTGACCAATAATAGAATGGAGTGAACTCTGGTTAAGCTAAGATCAGATGGGAAGGGATAAATCAAGCTTGAAAATTCGTAAAAGCGCTCAATTGGCAGTTTAGGAGGGGGGGTGTCGCAGCGCTTTGGTCAATCGTCTAGTTTGATCTGCACTCGTTTATCCTTAGAGCCGGTTGGGGGCTGCTGCGACTTGTACTCGAGTACTTGTACAGTACTGGTACCAGAAGAATTGAACCTCCCGCTAAGACGTTGGAGTTGCCTCTCCTAGTAAGCACCGTTATATTTTTTTTCTTGTCTCAGCGGAGGGCTGAAAGTTGTCTTTTCTCGGCGCGATTCTCCCCGCTTTATCCGAGGAGGGGAATTCTGGAAGTTTTAGCGTGAGGTCCGATCATTCTACCGGTAGTCGAGTGGATCTTACAGCAGCACCACGCCCTACTCGAGTAGTCTTGTAGGTTCCTGCCGTACCGGTACAGTACTGTACTCGAGTACAGTATAAGCACAGTTACGATCAGTGTCATCTAAACATAGATCCTTGAACGCCATGCCCTTCAGATTCTTTCCCGTTTACTGTCTTTCCCCCGCGCCCCCCTCTCTACGGCAAAGGATTGGGGGACGTGACCTACAGAACTCCAGCTTTTGAAGCAATGCCTCGGCTGTAAGAGTAGTGTAACTACCACTTACAGTGTGTTAGATCGGCAAGTTGAGTGGTCGCCGAGGAGAAATCATGGACTACCCCACTTTCGGAGAATTTAAGTTATTCCGTGTGCCTTATCAGAAAAAGCCCTTCTGGCGCCAACATTAAGCAGTTGTTTTTATGTTACCCAAATCATTTCCTTCTGGCTACTCGTAGAGTATCACATCTGTGTAATACGCTAGCCGTCTCGGCAAGCGAGCTGGAAAGGATCCAGACCTCGATGATACGATGGCGATGAGAAGCATGCGACACGACACCTCGTGCCTAAAAGACTGCATGCCTTGTCTAACCGGAGAACTACTTGGAAATTTTGTTCCGGGGAATAAGCCGGGAGCGTCTCCGGTTGCCAATTTACTCTCAGTTTGGTGTTACAAAGTGCGCCTTATGGAATCGGACATCGGGGGTATTGGAAGGGAGGAGGAGGAGAAGGAAGGGAGGGGTAAAGAGTGCAGATGAGGGTGAGAGAGCTGCAGCGGAGGCGTTGCTTCAGAAAACACATTGTGAGGGAGTGTTTCCTGCGCGGCACCGCTAGCCTTTTTCATAGGGCTTTTATGTAGCACTTTTGGAGATGGCTTGTATATCATTCAGAATGGCGCTTCTCAGCTGAGTATGATTGAGAGACCGCTTTGGTGGATCCTATCTGTAGTGTTTTAATAACTTGTATTGCGCAGACTGGAAACCAGTAAGCACTTGTCCCCCACTTCAGTCATTATATTCAAGTATTCGAGTTTAACGTAATGGCTGAAAATGTTGTTAGCTGAACACCATTCATAGTGAGGAGAGAGGGAGGGCTGAAGGGGAAGATCCAAGCTCTAGAGTCCGTAGAATTTCATATTCTGGCATTGTTAGCTGCAGGGATTTGCCTCCCCCATTCACTCCAGTAACTTGGGGGTTGAACTTATTGACAAGAATTGACCCACCAACTGTGGTTGAAGATTCTACAAAGCATTGGCATTAATCTAGGGTAAACTACTCGTACTGGTACCGCGGATATAGTGCCTCCCGAGGTTGCAATTTATGCAGGACCACCCCACCACCGTAACCCAAGCACTGCTTGCGAAATCCTTATCTGGCTAAATCTGCATTAACGAACCACGACTCGAGACCCCGGATCCCGCAGATCCTCGAGCACTGTGACCACCAGAACTCGTCTTCCCTGACATTAACCTTTTCTGAGCATCATTGCAGGGCTGAAGTCCCCCCGACTTACGTTTACTGCTTGCGCGAGCCTCGGACGAGAATGGGGATTTCTTCGCGGGAAAACCTTTTCGATACCATGCATTCTTGTGCATACATTTCGGATACCATGCTTGGTCGATACATACCATCCAAAAATTTTCGCATGGCAACAAGTAGAAAATACTCGCATACTATCGACAGTCCCTTGATTCCTCAAATAACCCAAAGAAATTCAGGGAAATTGCGAAGAAAAAAGTTGAGAATAACTCTCTGCGTCTAGATACCATATCCCCCCGTGAAAGTTTCAGTGATCTCCTCGGAATTCTTGGCGCAGCTCACCACCCCAAGACACACCAACACCATAAAGCCAAGGCGGACTAATAGCACACGGAAATCTTTTCTGAATTTAAAAAAATTAAAAACCCGACAGCTCATTAGATTTGTATTTCACCATTTAGTGATAAGCCAAGGGTGACACCTTTTCGATGTGAAATTGTGTCAGCAAAGGTTCTACTCGAGTAGTACCGTCTGAAGCCGGATCAGTACTGGTTAGGATAAATATATATTGATTAAACTATCATACTGGTACAGTACCGTTCAATGCATGGCAAAGTCTTGGCAGTTTTCAACTGGAGGATTGCAGAAGCTATTTACTAGGGAAAAAAGTGCGAATAACCCCAATGGAATTTGCCATTACTATATTCAGAATGGCCTCCCGAGGGACTCGTCCCCTAGGACCGGGGTTGGTGGATACCTGAGGTGTCACAGTATCGTATCGTAGAAGAAACCAAGCGGATGCGAGTGTATGATACGAGTATTTCCCGGCCGATGGTATCCGAAAGGTTTTGTTGTCCTCCCCACCTGTTCAAGACGCAAGGAGCGACCAATTCCGTAAAACCTTACCGAAGACAGTCCAGAACAAAAAGGGCAGCATGTGCAACGCCAAGGCCTGGTTGAAACCCAACCATAATTGAACATCAAGGATTTCCTGGAACCATGACACCCTCTGCTTTGCTTCTTACCTGCTTACGGTAAGATACCGGCCGTGCAGTGGCTGGCCTGAGCAGTATTTTTGTCATAATTGCAGCATTTACCACTCACTATGGATTGTTCGGGAGGGGGGGGAGTTTTGTGGTCTTTCTCTCTTTGCTGATCTTTTGGAGGTTCAGCTGGTTTTCCGTCCTGTACTCGAGTAGAGCGCTGTTTTCGTGCATGATTCTGCGAGCACCGTACCGGTAGTCTATCAGTCTTCTGTTGATGGTCGAATGGTGAGTTACTCGTGGTCCACGGCGAACGATTCCGTCTAGGATCTGAGCCAATTGGGTTCCCCAGAGGTCCCTTACTGCCTGCTATCGTCGATTGGGCGCTCGTGTATGGCGAATCTGGGAATCTGACAGACAAGGGCATTGGTAGGACCGTATGAGCTCATTAGGACCCCGCATATCTTTGGCGAATTTCATGTGCCTCTGATCACGTAAGCCTGCTCCAATGAGCGCGCAGAGTGAGGTCCCAACGGGCCTGGTTGGAGGGGGGGGGGGGGAAAGCTAATACCGATACTAACGGCTTGGACATTCGGTTTCAATATAATTTATTATCCTTGTTTGCCGACCCGGCTTCAACAAGCAGCCAAGAAAATATAAAAACATAAAAACACAACTAAAACACAAGCAATAAATCACTACCATAGGCATACCCATCTCGCACCCCTCCTTCCAAACATAAATCCCAAATCACTACCCCTGGCTCACGGGCGCTCATGAGGACATGTCCTCATCCCGGATTAACGCGTCTTCCTGCCTCGCAGCCCTCCCCCCAATTTCCACCCTCCCACTATCAATCGCTCCCAAACATAAATTCCCAAAACTCATTGTACAATTTCTTCCGACACCTGTCAGATATTCTTAGATGCCTAATCAATTTCATTTCCTTCTTCCCACAAAAAATGCACTTCGCTCGCCCTCACCAATCAAGTCTCTTCCTCAAAACGGGACCAGACTAGGCTGTCGGCCAATCCCAAAGTATCTCATCTGCCCATCATCGAGTCTCAATAGACTTAACCCAATTCTCAGCGCAGTGTGGGTTGTCCCTATGTGCTTGTTAGGCTGGGCCTCCCTCCCGGATAACCCCATGCCACAAACGGCGCGCTCATGGAGCTCCTCGAACAGTGACATGGGATACTAAGAGAAACCGCCGATCCCGTGAGCAAAAGGCAGTTGTCACACTCCTTTAACATGTTTACCATGACACCGCTGGCACTTATAGAGTTCTGTTAAGTATATGGATAAAAGTGGTGTACAGACCCCTGGGTAGGGCAACTGCAAACAAACACACAATGGCTGAAACTGTCAAACACCTCTTACATTCCCTCTTAGGAGGCTTGTATGTTCTGAGCAAGATTTCATTGAGTTGTGTCTCAAGACTATAATATTACATCAATAAAGCCTATTTCATAATACTATATATTAGTGCAGTGAATTGGACTATGAGGTATTTGCAAGATATATAAGAGAGGACTATTAGCAATATCTAGAATATGAAATGGAAGAAATTCATAGGCAGTCCCTTGAGTTACTAGGCTTCAAAGTTAAGCTTCCAGAAGATAGGTCAAAAGTAACAGAATGTTTTCTTTGAAATACTTTACCTACAAATGTAGGATATTTTGGAAATATAACAAGATTCACATATATGTCAAGGCCAAGTATATATGGCCTATATAGATATGGTCATTTGTCAGAAACCTGAAAAATACAGGATTTTCTGTTTTCAAGGAACAGTTTTGACTTAGCAGATTATATTTGAACAAGTACTCTGCAGGATACCTGTTTTCCTGCATAATCTCTCACAGTCATCTTTTGGGAGTCTTGTAATGTTACATATGCCAATATCTGATCCCTTTTTGCTCATGGAAATTGTCTTTTCCCATAGTTTAATTACTGGTATTTTCAAGAATAAAAACAATAGATTTTCCCTGAGATTGGCCCGTGGTATGATAGATAGAAGCTTGAAAAAACTTTGGTGAACTAGTGATACTTCTGCTATAAACTATTCAGGTCGCAGTTTTAATTTAATGTGTTGTCCTAGGGGTTTCTATGGGTCTATCTTGCATATGCCAGTGCCTGCGGACCTGGTTGTGTTCACAAACGTCATGCGTTTTTGAGTGACCAGGCTACCGCAGAATCTCAAATGATTGGACAGTATGCTCGGTAGTCCAAAATTTCCTTCCCCGGAGAGGGGTCGAAGGATGTAGGAAAAGGTGTGCCGTTCAGCCCCCTCCGGAAGATAAAAAAGCAAAAAAAACTCCCAGACCTTACCAGAGGAGGCAACTCGAACGACATGGCACACTGTTCAATTATCTGAAATTTTGGGGGATTGCATGGCACCTTGCCGGGCCGTCTCGAGGATGCACCGCACTCGAGTGCTCGAGTAGAGTATCATACGCCCTGGAGTCTAGGGCTTTTCTCGATAGCTTTGCCTGCAGTAATCGCACTCTTCTACCATTTGAAATTTAGATTCGAAAGAGGGCCATCATCAATGGCTGACATCAATATCCCTGCGAAAGAAAGCAGGCTTGACGCATCCCTCAATCGGCTCCATGACGGACTGAGAAAAATCCCTCGTAGCTCTTGATGATCACGACACGAAGCTTTCGTCGAGATACTAAAGGGTTTTCAGGGCTGAAACAAGCTGAAGATGTCCCCGTAAATGCGCTAATGATATGTACGTAATTGGACCTGGGGCGACTGTTATTAGGTTTGGAAGGGAGTTGCCTGCAGGCAAGTAAGTTAGGCGAAGGAACTTCTAGCTTTATTTGATGATGTAGATATTAAAGTCTTCTACAGATATTCTGTTCACGATATATAAACCCCAAGGTTCCCCACTAGTTTCTCTTTATCTCACTCAAGCCACCAGCTCAAGTACTTTCTCCATAAACCCCCCCCCCCCCCCATACAGATATACGATCCACTTTTCCCCACTACCAAAAGCAGTCATGTCTACCCCTAAGTACTTCAATCCCCCAGCCTACCTCACCGACTTCACCCAGGAGAACGCAAAAAAATGGTCAAAAGACTACATTAGCGAATGGATGGATAAAAGCGCCTCCACCGCGGAAGTCACCCAATTCTACAATCCCGCCACCCGCGCCACGCAGGGTGAAATAAACACGAAGATAATTACCTGGACGGCATTTCCAAACACTGTGAAGCACAACACCCCCGAGAAAGAAAGATGGAAGGTCGCAGACTCTACGAGGGACTACCAAGACGAGTACTGCGAGTGGTCCGTTCTCCGGAATGGTAAAGGGGAGATCAAGAAGGTTGTCTTTACTTGTGAGGGTCCTGAGGTACGTATCATCCCCCACCCTCTCACCACTCTAAGTGATATAGGTATTGAAAGAGTGGATTAGTACTGGGAAGCATTAGCAACCCTCCAACCTGAGACCCTCCTAAAACTCTACAAGGAGAACAACCCAGATTACGCCAGCCAGATCAAGAAAGAAGACCTCTACATCAACAAGTCAAACCGCTACAACCGCCTGAACAAATGGAACAACAACACGACCACCGGCTCAATAATGCATCTGATCCAGCAAGCAAACACACTTGAAGCTGAAATCCAACTCGGCGCAGATGCAACCGTTCTCCGTGTCGATTCTCAGGGCAGCCCTATTCGCGATTACGATCGCTTGATCAGGTGCAGTCAATACGGCGGCATCTACCGGAATTCCGACCCAACCGTAAGCCTCAACCCCCCCCTTCCCCCCACCCATCCCTTCGCCCCAAGCTAACCTTTTCCCCAGATCGGTGGAAATGTGAACGACCTCGCCTGGCAAGGGCCCCTCCTAACGCTGGCGGACCCGGTAGGTCTGTACATCGACTCCTTCGATGGCAGTCAATTCGAGGCGCCGGACGAGGAAGACGTCCAAAAGTTTTGGAAATTCACCCGCGGCACACCGGCGGATCCCTCCCGCGGCCGCCCAGCGCACTGGGTCCGCGCGGTCTTCGAGGTTCCGGAATCCTACGGGTACAATGTCTCCGCCATCAAGGATGCTAGTGGTAACAAGATCACCTGGGGTAGTCAGCTCGCCGACGCTATCCAGATCAGACTCACTGGCCAGGCGGCCGAGATCGGGAAGCATCTGGGGCAGAAGCGGAGGTGTAAGTTACCGCAGGCGGAGGCGGCAGTGGCCGCCACGGAGGTTGCCGGTATGAGTGCTGCTGCCGAGGTGGACAAGGACAATACTCCTGAGCATCTTAAGGGCACTAGGGCTCATGGGTTGGATATTGACGCGCAGGGGTATGCGTGCTATTAGTGGGGGTAAAAGCCGTTGACTGAACGGAGAGGGGAGGGTTTTCAATTGTATTTTTTTTTCAGTTGTCTTGGGGTGCCGGGTTCCGCCCGAACCCGGATGAGGGGAATAATAATATTATTATGATAATGACATTGTTATTACAACAATAATAATATTATCATTATCATAGAAAACCTCTGAAACCAGCATGACTTCACGCAACACCTCTAAAAATGCCGAAATATCCCACATTGATCCATAGCATATTACATTCCTCGCAATGGTAATTGCCCCCTTTATGACCTCTTTGTTCCATTTGGTACTTTGTACCCGACCCCCGGGTCGGGCCTTATCATATTAACCGTAAAAACTCGAATAATTGGACCGTGTTCTATGATATGAAGTCCCAAGCTCCCTTCTTTGAAGAGGGAGCAGGGGGCCCCTGCAATGACACTGCCCTCCCCCCCTTCCCCTTCCCGGGGAGGAGAGGGGCAGAAATTCCTCGGTATTAATGAGAGGGAGAAATCTAGCGACTTAACACGTGGTCCAATTACTCCAGTTTTTATGATACGGTAGTCGGAAGTTCGGAGTAGTCGGTCCAATCCACTCGTGGTTTCGAGTGATAGTCCGTGACTACACTCTTGATCTCATTTGTCCTTTCCCGAAACCTAGGCGCTATCCATAATATGGGAGCGATGGTAGTGTACCTAAATCGGGTATTGGCTCCGGTGGTTTTGCCGGAGTCTCTAGAATATTGGTCGGGCAAGACAGTTTGCCGCCTGTGGTAATATTCTGAAACACGTGTATCAATATGGGAGGTGATTTGGCCCTTTTGAGGTGGACCGTGTCACGTTTTATGTCCTTTGTAATAGGTTAACCTTCAACAGGTGATTTAAATTTCCTGGCACTGATATAGGAAGTTCAAACGTGCTTCCAATAACAAATCTATTTGTATTTGCAGTAAAAGGAGGGGAAGAAAATCTTTAGGACCCCCATTCGCATCCCTTAGCAGTGTCTCCGCATGACACACCAGGGAGATATGGGATGACCTGCGCTGGGGGGTAGCATCAAGCGATGCACTCTGGTATAGCCCCTTCTCTTGCTTGTTATCACAGCTATGATGCTAACCACACCCGGTCTGTTCTACACCCCTCCATTTATCACGGCAAACTTTCCGTCCAAACAGCCTTCCACGTAGCCTCCGGGTCGAAAACGAAAACATAAAAGAAGAGCAACCCTCCAGCATACGTCAAAGCCGAACTACCAAAAATCAGGACAGGCTCGAGCCGCGCCATAGAAAGACATCCCTTACGTTCCTCCCTCTTCCAAAGAAAACGGGATATATAGAAAAACGCAATATAAGCAACGAATGGAAGGTGAGATGCTCCGGAAACCCAACCGCTGTAGAACACAGTGGTGATAATGGTAACGTACGTAATGGCCATGAGAAGGCCGATAAAATTGGAGACCCCAGTCGCACCTTTGTGGCCCGGGGCGTGGAGTCCGGACATGAGGGAGATCCCGATGAACAGGGGCATGCTGTCCGCCCAGTACATGAGTGATGACGAAATGGCCAAGAATGCAGCAAAGCGGAGATCGAAGCCCGGGACCGTTTCTCCGTGCTTTGGCACAAATTTGAAGTCATTCTGCGCTTTCCAGAGCAGCATGTATACCCCGGCGAGGATGGTGATGCTCTGAAGTAAAAACACCACTCTTCCGACTAATTTTGGAATAATTGGTGCCTCTCTCTGAGTTGATTCCAGGGGGGCCCTCTGGCGCTCCGTCGTAGCATGGTCCCCACCGAGGCCCTCACCGACTAGCAATATCATTTCCATGATAATCCATGAAGCGAAATATCCAGTCCCCAGAAAGAAAGACATGGGGATGCCATGGAAGCCACAAAGCTTCACATACTGCAATATTAATACAGAGGAAAGCAGGTGTCTGATCGGCGTGTTATAGAGACAGATCTCGAAGCGACCGAGTAGGGTAGTAGTCTGCTGATCGCCCTGTGGGTCGCTGTTGTTGTGGTCCCTTCTGGTACGATGGCGCATTTCTACTACCTTTCGGATAGAGTTGAGAATTCGGCAGATTGCGCTACTGACATCTCCCGTATTTCTGCAGTGGTCGAGTACCTCGTATAGAAGGTACAAAGTGTCAAATAGCGATATGAGCGGTCCAATCCGAATTCGATGGCGATAAGCGGGCTCAAGCCCGCAGGCAGAACCGATCGGATGGGTCATGCATGCCATGGACAAGGGCATTATAATCCAAAAAATGCCCATACCGTTAATTTGGGAGGTGGCAGCCCCCACTTTCGGTGATAGCGGGACATCAAGAGGTGGCTCTGGTGGCTTCGTTGGTATAGACACGCAGAATGTGGTTGTAGCAGTGGTAGGGGGACGGGGCGGCGTTGGTAATTCGATTGAACCGACGGGCATAGAAGACGCAAAGGTTGGCACGCGCGAAAGACATAAAAGGGGAACCAAAATCGGCGTGCCGAAGGCTTTAATGTTGATTTTGCGCATTGGAAGTGGCATCTTCAGCAAGTCCTTGATCAAACAGGCTGGCGGAAAGCTTGAGCTGGGGCAGAGGAGTCGCTTTATGACATTTTCAAAACTATGGCACAGCCTCGCTCCCTCTCCAATCAAGAAACAAGAGAAGACTAGAGCTACGGGCTCCGGCTATTAAGCATAATTCCTACTAGAGGGGGCTGAGCGTGGTGCGGGAGGTGGTTCATACGTAAGCCCTACACTTTTAACCAATGGCTCGCATTTGAGCACTAATTTTGCAACGTGGGAGATCAAGAGAGCAAATGGAAGATCGCCATCAATCTCCTACCCGTATCTAGGAACACCGCCCTTCTCCTCCTCGGAGACGATGTCATACCCCAAAAGACCCCACCAGTATGATACGGCAATATATTGGGGTATGATAGGTGTTGGGGAAGTACTAATCCCCACGAAATCGATCCCTAGGGCCAGCAAAGCAACAGAGAACCCTTCCTTTTTAAAATCATCTCTCATTTCGGGGCTGAACGTTAGAAATGAAGAAAGGATGGGGGAGGGACAGGTACGAATATGAAGCCAACTGGAAGCGCTAAGTTACTTGATAAGCAAGAATTACGGTAAGTTTTATCTAAAAGTAGAGCTTCTTGGGGTTGCCTTAGAAATAGATAACAGCCCTGATACTCGGACGGGAGTGAAGCTCCCGGACCCCCAGCGTGGGCAGGGAAGAAACGCACAAAGGTAGGCGCATCACGGAAGTCTGGGAAGGCTTGGAGAAAAGCTTTTTGGATTACAACATGTCTTCACCGAAGAATACCCTTGCTTTCGTCTATCATAAAAACTGGAATAATTGGACCTCACGGTAAGACGTCCGGAATTTCCTCCTTTAGATTAGAGGGAGTAACACAGCGAAAAAACTGTCTTTCAGCCCCCAGCTAAGACAAATAATAATAAAAAAGTACAATCAACCTTACTAGCAGAGGCAACTCCAACGTCCTAGCGTGAGGTCCAATTAGTCCAGGTTTTACGGTATTAGATCAGTCTACACACTCCTCATGGATTCAACCAAGCAGAGAACAGGCAAAGACCAGCGGTGATTCGCTAGTTCAAACACGAGAACGGGGTCATACAGGGAGGGGGGCGCAGAGGTAATTTTTTTTTTACCGACGAACCTCTATTGCCAGCCCGATCTACTAGACGTCATCAGAATCCCCGCGCCTACTATTAAACGTGAGTCAGTGGTTTTACAAATCGCGTTATATCACCACAGGATCCATTGTTGAAGCCGGGTCGGCAAACAGGGATAATAATATTGAACATTGCACTCCAAGTGGAATCTCATACGTAGAGCTTGCATGTGGGAACTACCAAGTTTTTTTCATGGGGGCTGTGATCTTTATTATGAGATCTATGAATCAGGGACGAGACGAATGGAGGAAACAATCAATGATTATGTTCGCATATATCAGGGTTCATGTATTATACAGTCAATGGCAACCAGAACCCATTAGCACTTAGTCAAACCCTTACAAAAGAATTGCCAAGCTGTAACTCCTTGGACATTGGTATTGGGTAGACATTCTTTGCACTATTGGGAAGCTGGCATTGAGTGTGTCTAGGTGGCAAAGTGCCACATGCTGCGTTCTATAGACTCTGTAGGAATCTGGTGTCAAAGTCAGAACTTAGTCAAACCCTTACTCAAGACTTACCAGGCTGTAGCTCCATGGATATTGGTGTCAAGTGAACATTCTTTAAACCGTTAGAATGCTGGCATCGAGTGGGCCTTCGTGCCAAATTATTGGAAGCTGGGTCCTAGGGACTCTGTAGGAATCTGGCATCAAAGTTAGCACTTAATCAAAACCTTACCAAAGACTCACTAGCCTGTAACTCCATGGATACTAGTGCTGAGTAGATGCTCTTCACACTATTGGAAAGCCAGCATTGATTATGTCTAGGTGCCAAAGTATCGTATACTGTACCAAAAGGGTTCTGTAAGAATCTGGTATCAAAGTCAGCACTTAGTCAATCATAAAGGTAAGGAAAGATGTTGTGTAGTTTTAAGAGCTAAAGAATGGGCCAGGAAATGAACCACACCTAGCCTGGGTCAAGTTACTGCCAGCAGAACTCAACTATCACTCGCTTTTACAGTGAGAACTTGGAGCATTTTCACTTCACTATTCTTCTACAACCTAAAATAGATTTCCTGCCATGTCTCCTATTTTTGCTGCTATATAAAAGTTAGCTTTCTTGCAGAGAGGCTGGTTCTAGTACTTACCAGGGCTAGTATAGTATCAAATCTTTGTTGTTGTAGCTGTGCTAGTATGACCTTTCAGTGACTGTAACCAGATCCAGAAATGGGACTTGTCAAGTCCCCTTCAAGAATGTCTTCCAGACACTCAAGACATCTCTTGTTACCACTCAATGGCCCAAATATCCCCTGTTACCACCAGACACTCCTGACATCCCCTGTTACCACAGGACATACCTGACATACTGGCAATGTCCATGGTGCCTCTAGATTTACAGGACGTGCTGGAGAGGTCTATGGCACCTCCTGATTTACAGGATGCCATCGACGCAATTGATACCTACCTGTTGTCCTGATATCATACCTGCGTATCTGACACAGCTGTCTTTTTTGCTAATATAGGACCCTCTGGTATGGGCCTAACTGCATATCTCACCTATAGAAAAACATGTCCCTACCTCGCAAGAGAACTCAGAGAATAGGAGAAACCTAACTAAGAACAAGCAGGAAAATATAGGAAGGTAACCACACAGAACTTGAAGAAAAAACACTTCTGAAATGAAGCAAATTTAATAGTGGGCCTCCTGGCTCAAGGCTTGAAGCTGTGGATTGGAAGCTCCAGACAAGGGTAAGAGGGCGCAGACGAGGGGTCCCAGCAAGCTGGAAGTATACCTGGGAGGAATCCAGTAGCCATTACGTTTAGGTACCTGGCCAAAGAGTGGAGGGTGGTTGTAACCGCCTCTTGGGAGACGCAGTAATTGTAGGGTTAATGGGCTTTGTTCTGTACCAAGGTGGTACCTAGCGAAGTTAAAGTCTGGAGGCTTTTAGCCAAGGTTGTTGAATGGACTTCTTACTGTATCGCAACTACTGAAGTCTCCGAGATGTTTGGTAGGTCTCAAACTAAAAATTCTTGAAGCGAACTGAAGAGAGTAACTGTTCAACCAAGTATATTGAAAACTCTGTCTGCCGAAGTCTGCTTCTTCTAACGTGAAGAATAGCAGTTCTTAAATACACTTTCTTAGGCTACCGGAAGCCTTGTTCTCATAACATATAAGACTCCAAAACTGTAGCCTTGAAACCAAATATAAAACATATAAAGTATCAAACTGATACTCGAAACCAAACATAAAATATATAGAATATCAAACTGATACTTGAAACTAAACATAAAATATATAGAGTATCAAACTGATACTCGAAACTAAACATAAAACATATAGAGTATCAAACCCTATACTATCAGGCTAGAGGCACACCTCGTTTCCTGAAACTGATTCAAAACACAAACAGTATCAACTGATACCTGAAAATCCTAAACCAGTAACCAGTACCAGTTACAGTGGTCATGTCAGTCTATAGTGAGCTATTCCTGCTGACATCAGTGAGCCCCTGGAGGTGGCCCTCATGAGGTTCCTTGTAGGACTCGCAGTACAGGATAGCATGAGAGAAGTCCTCTCGATTCTCCTCGTAATAGGGAGAGAGGGTAGAGGGGTCATCAGTAAACCAGGAGGGGTGGGCAGTAAGATAGCCCTTGCCCAAGCATATTTGGTGGATCCTGCCGGCGATGAACCTCCCAAGGCCCATAAAGGGATAGGGCGAGAGAGTTGGGGCATAGGGGTAGCTGGGTAGGAGGGGAAACTAGGTAGCCCAATCTTTAACAAGCGCTGCCCTCATGCTTGCCTTAATTGACTGATAGGAGGGGACACCATCGCCCACGGGGAGCTGGTCTGGTGGAAGGAGGTCAGTCGAAGCCACTGGGACAGGCCCGAGAATGTTGATGAAGGGTAAAGTACGGTGCACTATGGCGTCCAGGGGTAGTTGTTTCCTTATCGCGGGGTAGGGGTGGCTGGTTTTCCAAAGAAGAGGGGTATAGACTGACGTTAGACCCCTGGTGAAATGGCGGTAGTCCTCCAAGGCCCAGGAGGGGGACGATGTTGGAAAGGAAGGGTGGAGTCTCGCAGTTGCCGGGTTGGCTTTGGGAGGGAGGCAAACCAGTCAAATAGCAGCCAGCCTTTGTCAGTGAATAATCATTATTGGGAGGGGAGGGAGAGCCAATTCGCACACCAGGATGCCAACCAGGGTTGTAGAGAAGCATTTGGTTACCCACCTTTGGACGGTTCTCCAAAAGACGGACATCCATCCAGCAGGATAAGGGTTGGTGAGAAAAGGTCCGCTCCATAGAATAGGATCGGGGAGATGAGGGAGGAAGGCAGATGGTGGCAGAGAAAGAGGGGGAGGCCCTTGCTGGGCCTGGAGAGTCTCTGAATTGTCGCAAAGGCCCCTTAGGCCAGGGCGAGTCGTCTTGTAAAGTGTAAGGTGGTGCCCTTAGTGCATGCAGTCGTTGAGGGCTTAAACCAGTAGCCAAGGCACTGGATCAGTTTGGAGGTATGGAAGAGGTAACCTTCTAGCAGGACCGGGATCAGGAGAGGCGGGACTTTCTGTGCTGAAGTTGCCCTGTGCATGAGCTTGGTCTTCGGAATTGAGAAAGCTACCCCTAGCTTCCTCACCTTCACCTGGAGAGAGCCAGTAATGCTTTGGAGTCTCTGTATATTCTTCCGATATGAACTGGAGGCACCTATGACTGCAGAGTCATCTACGTAGAAGAGTATGAGGTCCTGAGAGACCAGAAAGTAAAGGCTTGAAAGGTAGATGATGAACAGTAGTGGCAAAATCAGAGATCCCGGTGGGGTGCTGACGGAGACAGGGGAGAAAACCTGGGGAGCCCCAGGGAAAATCAGGCGGCAAGATCGGCCGTGGAGGAAGGACCTTATCCACGAGACCATGTAGGGGTTGACTGCCTTTGTGGTAAGTATTTCGCAAAGTGAGGCGGCTGAGACATTGTCGAAGTCCCCCTTAATGTCAAGGAAGAGGATTGAGACCTTCAGTTTGGGGGGTATAAAAAGCTGAACCTCATGGGACAGAGTGGCCACTGCATCGAAGGTGCTCAAACCTGGGAGTGAGACAGTTTGGTGAGGGGATATAGGCCCAGGAAGTAGGCAAGGGTGGAGAGTCAGGTTGCTATGTGTTAGGCGGACGCCAAACTCAAGTATATAACTGAGGGATATAGGCCTGAAATCTTTGATTGGAGAATCTGTCGAGGAAGGCTCGTCTCGATAAAATAGGTAAGGTAAAGATTTAAAGTGTAAAACAATATTATATTGATAAGATCTCTTCTCCGTTTGCTTGATGATGTCTGTAAAGCTCGGGGGGCACTTCGATATTTATATCCCGAGTCTGAGTGTTCGTGGACTACTTCTAACTACTATGCCTCTGAAGTACCACTCTGGTTTTAATACGCAAATGTCCAGAATCTTATAGGTGCGAACACTGTTTGACCCTGAAACTTATGACACCCATTCGCGGACTCGGAATAGTATTCCTCTGTTGAGATGACTGCGCTATTTGTTATACCAAACAGCATCCTCCAACTTAGATGTCCGTATAGACTTTTATATGACTTTAGTCTTGTTGACTATCGTCTAGTCGTCTCTTCGGTCATGAAGTGATCAGGTTCATGCCGGGCCACCTAGTGCCAATGGCAAGTCTGAGCCCGACGTGTCAGCGTCTTAAGGGTCTCTGACTTATCTAGGTCTTCCATTCTGAGCATGCTTCCCCTTGGTCCGCCGGCCTCCGTAGAGGGGTCCTATTTCTAGGACCAACCAACCTACAGCTGATCTCAGAAGGGTATGGGTGGATTCGGTATACCCCTAATAGCTTCCACTACTGGGATATCCTCCTAGAGTATTTCTTCCGAAAACATCCCGTCATGTTCGGCCCATAGTTTAGAAAGCCTAACTTTGAAGCCTACTATCTCAATGCGCCTCAGATGGATTTCCTCCATTCCACTTCCCAGATGTCGCCAATAGTCCCCTCTCATATACCCTGTGAACAGCATATGGTCGGACGGACGGCGGCGACGTATATGGTGTTATGAAGTGGGCTTCATTGATGTGACATTTTAGTTATGGGACGCAACTCTCGAAATCTCGCTAATGACGTGCGGGCCCCATAAGGGGGCC
>JACCEG010000237.1:9520-50423 GCA_014065205.1 Tuber brumale | reverse complement strand
GGAGAAGAGATCTTATCAATATAATATTGTTTTACGCTTTAAATCTTTACCTCACCTATTTTATCGAGAAGAGCCTTCCTCGACAGATTCTCCAATCAAAGATTTCGGGCCTACGTCCCTCAGTTATATACTTGAGTTTGGCGTCTGCCTAACACAGGTTCCCATGTGTTCTCATCCTCTGGACACCCTTGCCATTTAACAAAGTACCACAGTTCTCGCTTCTCTTGATAGCGGCCGCGTACTCATTTCCTGTAAGAACGAATCTCGCTTCTTACGATTTTCTCAACCTCCTATTGCAGATCACCGTCAATATCCTCCGGTTCTCTAGGGGGTTGTTGGCGATTGTCATGAACTGACTCGCGGTAGGGTTCCAATTGGGCGACATGAAATACCGGATGAATGTTCCATCAATCGGATATGTGGAGCTTGAATGCTCTGGATCCGCGTCTTTCCATAATTTGGAAGGGGCCGTATAGCTTCGGACTTAGCTTCTTAGACTTCCGTTGGGTGCGAATGTTTTTGGCGTTTAACATTACTTTGTCCCCGATTTTGAAGTCCGGCTATTGTCGAGCTTTCCGGTCATATTATTTCGACATCCCTTCTCGTGTCTTTTCTAGTGACCCTCTTGCTTGTTCATGTATCGTTTTAATCCAGTTTGCATACAGTGTCGCTCCTGGATTTTGAGCTTCACGCTCCTTCATACATTCTGTCGGTGGATGGAATCCGTAGTTCGCATAGAATGGTGACATCCTGTGAGCGTTGGTTGCGGAGTTGTTATAGGCATGTTCAGCTAGCGGTAGCAGCTGATACCAATCATCCTGATCGTAATTGACAAAACTTCGAAGGTAACCTTCCAGCACTTGGTTGGTACGTTCAGTTTGTCTGTCAGTCTGAGGGTGGTATGCCGTTGACATACTTCGCTTAATTTCCAGCGCCTTGCAAAGGGATTCCCAAAATTCTCCTGCAAACTTTGAGTCTATGTCCGAGAAGATTTTGGTTGGTAGGCCGTGCAGCCTCCATACTTCTTTCAGGAATGCGTTTGCGACATCATTGGCCGTAGCCGAGTTCTGAAGTCCGATGAAATATGCCATCTTTGTGAACCGATCGACTACTACCATTATCTGAGTACACCCTTGTGACTCTGGTAGTTGCATGATGAAGTCCACCGAGATAGATGCCCATGCTGTGTAGGGTATTTGCAATGGTTGCAATAGTCCGTACTTAGTATGTCTGGGCGATTTGTTATGTTGACATTCATCGCAGGATAGTACGTAGTCGTTGCCCCATGCCACCAGTCCTTTCCAGTAGAAGTCTCTCATGATTATTTCCAAAGTTTTTTCTTGTCCGAAATGTCCTGCAACTTTTGCATCGTGACATCCTTCTGCAATCTTGGTATATAGCCCCTGACTGTCTGGTACAAATAGTCTTTGCTTATAATACAGTAGATCGTCGGTTAATGTCCAATCTTTGGGAAAATTCTTTCCCTCGTCTCGTAGCTTAATGAGTTCTTCCCTCCATTGCCTCCAAGCTGTATCTGTTCCGATAGCTGCCTGTATTTCGTCCAAGAATTCAGGGTTGAATTGCTTCATGCCTTTTTGCAGCATTATCACATTTGACATTAGAACTTTCTCTGGTACTTCTGAGATATCGTACCAGTGCTCGTTGTCTTTGGCCGATGCTTGTAGGTAACTGATGCTTGGTTCTTGTTCTTTGACGATCAAGGATCTCATCGCTATATCGGTGCTCCCGAATCCCGCGGTACCTCATTCTGTGTCCTCCAAGTTGTCTACTTCCATCATATCTGAGGTGTTGACTTTTTCTACCACCAATTGAGCTATGCGATCGCCCATTTTTATCTGGCAGTCCACATCCTTATGGTTGAATAGTACAACTTTGAGTTCGCCGGTGTAATCCGCATCGATTACCCCTGCGCCGGTGGAGATTCCGCTACGGACCGCTAATCCGCTTCTTGGAGCAACTCTTCCGTAAGTTCCTTCGGGTAGTCCTACTGCTATACCCGTCCTTATTAATGCTTGTCCATATTTCAGGACAATGTCATCCTCTATGGCGTACAGGTCATGTCCTGCTGCCATCCTTGAGCCCTTTGTTGGCAAGTATGCCATTTTGCTCAATCTCTTGACCCTAATAACGGGTTCCTTCCCGCCTCTTCGAGGTTCCAAATCCAAATCCTTATCTCCATCCCAGTCTTCTCTCTCATCGCCTACCCTCGCTACTAACAATACTAAGAAATTTTCTTCTTCCAAAATTTTCTGTTCGCGATGCATAGCTCCCTCCTCAGGACGGTACTCCGGCCGTCGGCTTAATGCGTCAGGCTTTCCGCCCTTTGTGCCTGGTCGGTATACAATTCGTAAATTGTATTCTACCAACTTCTGAGCCCATCTGATCTGACTGCCACTCCAGACTTTCGAGGTGAGGAAGTATTGTAGGTTCTGATGGTCGGTAAAGACTGTAATCGGTTTTTCTGTTCCAATCAAGTAGTGTCTCCATTCCTTAAAGGCTTCGAGGATTGCGAGAAGTTCTTTATCATGAATCTCATAATTGCGCTCCGCCGAGTTTAATTTTCTTGAATGGAAAGCTACTGGATGTAATCTTTTCTCAAAGTCCTGAGAAAGGACGCAGCCGAGTGCAAAATCGCTAGCGTCTGTTTCTACCACCGTTTCCCTTTCTGGGAATAAATTGGTGGAGTATGGGGGCTGTGGTGAATCGGTGCTTTAACTCTGTGAAAGCAGTGTCCTGTTCAATTCCCCATTTAAAATTCTTAGGATTTTCTTGCAATGTCTCGGTTATTGGCTTGCAAATAGCCGAGAAGTTTTTTATAAATTGTCAGTAGAAGTTAGCAAACCCCATAAAGACTTGTACTTCTCTAACCGATTTAGGCGCTTTCCAAACCATTATGGATTCCACCTTTCGGGTGCTCATAGACACACCATCGACCACCACTATATAACCCAGGAATTCTACCTCCTTGGCATAGAAGGTCGATTTCTTTAGCGATACCGCTAACTGAAAGTCTGATAGACTTTGTAAAACTTTCTTAACAGCTTCGATGTGTTCCTTTTCATTCTTTGAGTAGATGAGAATATCATCAAGGTAACACACGACTCCGACATCCAAGTATTCCTGTAGAACTTGGTTCATCATATCTTGGAAGGTTGCTGGAGCGTTGACCAATCCAAAAGGCATAACCTTATATTCGTAGTGTCCGTATCTCGTACAGAATGCTGTCTTCCATTCATCTGCTTCTTTTATCCTAATCAGGTGGTAGCGGTCCTTAAGGTCTAACTTGGTGAAGATCGTTACGCCGGCAACTCTATCTCTGAGTTCGGACATTAGTAGCAGGAGATGTTTGTTGAGGATAGTAATCTTATTCAGATTACGATAATCCACAACTAGGCGTAATCTACCATCTGGTTTAGGTACGAATAATATAGGTGCGCCTGCTGGCGATTGGCTCCGGGTGATTTTTCCTTATTTGATCATTGTTTCCAAGTATTCTCGTAAAGCCTTAAGTTGTTTTTCGGACAGTGGATATATCGGCCCCCATGGGGGAGTTGATCCTGGAATTAGTTTGATTTCGTGCTCGAATGTTCGTCTTGGAGCTAGTTTTTCTGCCGTCTGGGCTTCAAACAAATGTTTGTAATTCCAGTATTCTTTCAGTAATGCTGCGAGTTCCACCGTATTTTCGATGGCTCCGATTCTTCCAATGCGGCAGGCATTAGGGTCTCAAGCGACGGATTCGTCATATTCAAACATATCCGCTATTCCTTCATCTTCTTCCACGCAGCTTTCGCAACATTTTGCGGAGAAGGTCCAATTTTCTGCATCTTCTATGTGAGACACTGGGTGTTCACGATGCTACCAACCAAAAGGGATTATCATTCCATAGTGACCTGCTTTAGCCACTTCACATGACACTTCTGAAATTTGTCGATTTTTTCCTATTTCCAATTTTATAGGGAGAGTGTAATACTTCCCTCCCGAAGCGGCTGACGATTCGTCAAAGCCTAAGATATCAACTGCATTGTCGCGTTCTACCGAGGGAACGCGAAGGTCTTCAACTAGGTCCTTATTTATAAGGAACACGTTAGATCCCGAGTCTAATAAGACTTTAATTTTGTATCGCTTATCGTGTATATGGAGGTAAGCGATCCCCTCCAGACAGTTGTATCGTTTTGGTTTTGGAGCGTCTAGTTTGACGCGCTTGGCGCGGATAAGATTTTCGTGGTTCTTTCGTTTAGGCATCGTTGGTATTGGGTGTAGGTAACAAGATGTTTGTTACTACGCCTGCGTAGTTTCGACCATTAAGGTCTCCTCAGACAAACTAGTAACTCTTTAGCTCTAACAATCTGGGTCTACATACTAAAACGGCGTTCCACCAATATGCAATTTGCGCATCACCAGTTTTCAGGCTGGATGCCTTCTCCCGACACTCCAGACCTAGGCTCATAGCATATTTTCGGGCGGTTACTAGCCATTTTACTCCCCTGGTGTGGGGTTCCCGCTTTCACCGAGTCCTTTCCCTTAGGATTTCGGTTATCCGTCCAGCTCCCTCAGAGGGGCCTTGCGCACCAAAGCGGCACATCCCTATCCCACACTCTGGCCAGAAGGCAAGATAGTACATACGTATAATACGACTCAGACTCGTGTGGTAGGTGGAATGGCCCGCATCGGTTGTCCTCCAGTTTGTATTGTTATCAGGTAGATCTTGCATTGCTATGTCCCAACTTCTTCGGTATAGTAACTTGCTTGCACACAGGTAGCAGGCAACCACCAAGTGACTCGAGGACCTTCGTACTGTTGGTTCCCGGGCTGTGTGGGCAAGTTAACTATCCTCTCTTTCGATCAAGACTCTCCATATATTGATTCTTGTGTTCGAGCTCGCAAGTCCCTCGTGGGGTCCCTTCACTTAGAGCCTACTTGCGTTGATCCTGAAAGGAGAGACTTGCTTCCCGCCGCTTTGATCCTTTTGAGTTTCGATTCCCGTAGTTGCACACGGACTACCCGATCCCCGTCGTGGTCGGTACCCAATACACCCCAGCCAAAGGGGGTTCCCGTTTCGATTCCAGTTCCCTTAGCACACTGAATACCCAATTGCCATCGCCGTTGGTGCCAATGAACTGACCTAGGTCAGTTCTTCGTCCCCTGCCAGTTCCCAGATTTTATTCACTCGGGCTGGGTTCTGAACAGTTGCGACATTGCGAGCTAATTTAGGCTTTATAATAGCCGATCTTGCTCGTCGCATTCCCATTTTTATCAGTCTTGAGCTGACCGTTGCCGCCGATATATGGGCATCTCCCCAACACGTTTGATAGGTGTGGTTTTTCTTTCCACAACGTGTGCAATCTCCTTCTTTCCTCCGAGTCTCTATCAGATTCTGTGGGATACCGGTGTGGGCCTGAGAGAGGTTTGTGTGGGTGGTGTTTGTCGTACCTCCCAACCTTTTCCTGGGCTTCTCTGGTTCATCGTCCCTTTTCCGTTTTCGTGGTGGGGCTCCACCTCCCTTGACATAAGGTTTAGTATCCCTTTCTCGCTTTGATTTAGAGTCCCGTCGGTCTTCTCTTTTGACTTCTTGGACTATTTTGGGCCTGGATGGTTGGTCTCGCCCAATTTTCTTTCTGGCGAGCAGTCCTTCTTCTGACCGCCCACATAGCCTTAGTGCCTCCTCCCATTCTTGATCCGTCGTATACTGCAGGGCTGACAACCTGCGGACAATCTGTTCCGGAGGTTTGTCTTCGACTACTTCTCTCCAGGATTCCCCGGTCATGCATGCACGAATGTTATGATTGTGCATGACTGTCAGATAGCGTTCAATACTGCCGTCGTACGTGACTAGTTTCATTGCTCGAAGAGCTAGTCTTTCGCCTTCTACTGGGGCGAATCACTGGATCATATCATGTTCAAAGCGGGTCTATGTCACCAGCTCCGGCTGCTGGGTTTCCCCTTGAAGTCCGTCCATAGCCTTCCGGTACTATATGGTATAGGGAAGGACTATGTCTCCTTTTGTATGACTGAGCGCATATATGACACGTTCCCGGGCGTCATCCCAGATGCCCGGGTTTCTTTCGAAATAGTTTGTGCATTGCAAAATCCACACATATATATCTTGTACGGGTCTGTCCTCAAAGAATGGGGGTGGCTCTGACAGTCGCTTAATGTTTAGCGCCATCGCATTTGCAAGTGTTTCTGCCATGCCAGACTGTCCTGGCGTCTGTCCTTGCCCACGTCGACTAGGACTTCCTCTCCGTCTTCCTCTCTCCTTATCATCCTCGTCATCGTCATTGTCACTAGGATCCCCTGGGTTGCCTCCTTGGGCACCTGAGGGGGATGCATCAGCGGCTTCTCTGCCTTTTCCCTTTTCCCTACGTGTTTAAAAAGCACTGGGTGCTCCAGTCGACAAAACTTTCTGACTCGGTCGAATTCCACTCAAATTCCGAACCGTGCGAGGTACGATATATGCTATTGAATTGATCCCTCGTTGGGATCCCGAAACGTACTGTGAACTACGCGGGTTCCTGCGTATATTCTTCTACGATCTCGCACAGCTCGGTTTCAAATATTTCTTCGAAAGAATGAATATAGATAGGACAGTGAGGTGCTTCGAAAATGTAATCGAAGTCTGAGGTGAGGGTGGAGTTTGAAGTGAACTCGTAGTTCATGTAGTGAGCCTTGGTAACAGGAGAACTATCAATATACTGTTAGGCGGACGCCAAACTCAAGTATGTAACTGAGGGATGTAGGCCCGAAATCTTTGATTGGAGAATCTGTCGAGGAAGGCTCGTCTCGATAAAATAGGTAAGGTAAAGATTTAAAGTGTAAAACAATATTATATTGATAAGATCTCTTCTCCGTTTGCTTGATGATGTCTGTAAAGCTCGGGAGGCACTTCGATATTTACATCCCGTGTCTGAGTGTTCGCGGACTACTTCTAACTACTATGCCTCCAAAGTACCACTCTGGTTTTAATACACAAGCGTCCAGAATCTTATAGGTGCGAACACCGTTTGACCCTGAAACTTATCACACTCATTCGCAGACTCAGAATGGTATTCCTCCGTTGAGATAACTGCGCTATTTGTTATACCAAACAGCAGCCTCCAACTTAGACACCCGCATAGACTTTTATATGACTTTAGTCTTATTGACTATCGTCCAGTCGTCTCTTCGGTCATGAAGTGATCAGGTTCATGCCGGGCCACCTAGTGCCAATGGCAAGTCCGAGCCCGACGTGTCAGCGTCTTAAGGGTCTCCGACTTATCTAGGTCTTCCATTCTGAGCATGCTTCCCCTTGGTCTGCCGGCCTCCGTAGAGGGGTCCTATTTCTAGGACCAACCAACCTACAGCTGATCTCAGAAGGGTATGGGTGGATTCGGTATACCCCTAATAGCTTCCACTACTGGGATATCCTCCCAGAGTATTTCGTCTGAAAACGTCCTGTCACTTTTGGCCCATTGTTTAGAATGCCTAACTTTGAAGCCTACTATCTCAATGCGCCTCAGACGGATTTCCTCCATTCCACTTCCCAGATGTCGCCAAAGGTCCCCTCTCATATCTCCTGCTAACAGCATGCGGTCGGACGGACGGCGGTGACGTATATGGTGTTATGAAGTGGGCTTCATTGATGTGACATTTTAGTTATGGGACGCAACTCTCGAAATCTCTCTAATGACGTGAGGGCCCCATAAGGGGGCCGCAGGGGGGTGTTGGCACTCCGGTAAATTGAGGGTCTGTGCGCAGTTACCCTACCATGGGTCTGTGCACATGTCTCAGATTTCCATATGCCTAACACTATGATCCTTTCAAGTATCTTAGAAACTATTTCCAGGAGGACAATGATTCAGAACAAGGCTGGTGTGTCGTAAGAGGGTTTCCCTGGCTTATCCAGCACAATGCTGTTAGCCTTTTTCAGGGACAGAGGATGGTGCCTATAGAGAACCAGTGGGCTTAGAAATGACATGAGGATGCTGGAGTTTATGGAGTGTACCCTTTTCCAAATCGAGTACGGTATTTGGTGTAGTCCAGGAGCGGAGGAGGATGAGGAGTTTCTGAGAGTGAAAGTGATTTCCTGCGCTGAGAGTGGGGGAACATCCCTGAACTCTCACAAGATGGTGGGGGGTCTTGAAGACTGTCAGTAGGAAACAAAGCTGAGAGGAGCACTTTGTTGATTACTGTGGGGCTGTCTACACTGGGTATTTGGGGGAACCTGTCTGGAGTCCTGCCGAAGGCAAAGCGCTTCGTGGTCCAGAGTATCTGAGGGGTAGCTCATTTCAGAAAATTATTCCTGTATTCATTTTTGGCCTTCTTTATGGCCTTGAAGTATAGTAGCCATGCCTTTTTGCATCTCTGTTTTGATGAGGGGAGAGGATCCCACCTTGCTGCATGGACAGTAGAGTGAAACACAGACCTCTGCGCTATAAGATTGGGGGACGACCAGGGTTTGGACCTGTTAGAAGGCCTCTTAGCTGGCATGTGGAGGTTGAGGACTGCACTCAGCCTGCCTAGGGCCATGTTGAACCATGTGGAGAATACGTAGGATGTCAGCAAAGGGGGAGAGGGATCAAACCTCATGGCCTTAATCTCTTCCTCAAGAGAGAGCCAGTCAGTTTTCGTCTAAGCAGGTACTGGAGGGGGGGTGAGCCAGGGGTTCAGAAAGGGTTATCAGGATCGGGACGTGATCAGATCCCATTGGGGGAAGAGGCGCATCCCAGGATCGAAAGTTGAGGGACAGCGGAGCATTGGCCAATGCCAAATCTATTACTGAAGGTCGCATATCAGGGTTGAAGGAGAAGTAAGTGAGGGTGCCCGGAGTGTTCAGGAGGCAGAACCCTTCCTGTGAAGCCCTCTCGAGGAAGGCAGTGGAGGCGGAAAGATCTGAGGTTGAGAAAAAATAGCCTGGATCTACCGAGGGGTGGTGAATGTTCAAATCCCCAATGACCAGCATGGACATAGCAGTGTGAGGGAAGGCAACTTCTGGTGAGATAGTTCGGTAGAAGGAGGAGCTGTTCCATCTGCTGTAGAGGTTCACAACCTGAAATTTGGTAATGAAGAAATCAAAAAAACCAACTGAGGAGTAGAGGTCAACCGCCATCCAGTCCCTCGCCCCAGAGAAAACCAGGAGGATTGAAAATTGCTGTGTAGTGGAAAGATGTAGGTAGCAGGACACTCTCAGCTTACCACCATTGGGACAGGGGGGTAAAAAGGCTTTGAAACTAGCAAACAATAGAGGTCTGTTTCTATACAGAGGGGTCTTGAAGAGCAACAAGGGTAGGGGGAAAATCCAAAAGAGAAAAGGAATTAAAGAGGAAGAGAAACACATCCTAGCCTCCTAAGCAGTTGTGTTGTAGAATGGAGATCAGGTTATGGGAGTCCACTTCCAGCACGGAACTCACAGGGGAGGTGCGACCAGCTATTACACGCTTTCTGGTGTCTCAGGCTGGGGGAAAGGAGTGGAATATTCCTGCCATGTGGGGAGTCAGCAGGGTACCATCTTGGGATTTGGGAGCTGGGACGGGAGGACGTATTGGGGGGGTGTAACCGGTACTGGTTACTGGTTTAGGATTTTCAGGTATCAGTTGATACTATTTGTGTTTTGAATTAGTTTCAGGAAACGAGGTGTGCTTCTGGCTTTCAAGTATGGGTTTGATACTCTATATGTTTTATATTTGGTTTCGAGTATTGGTTTGATTGTTAGGTGGATGCCAAACTCTAGTATAATTCTGAGGGACGTAGGCCAAAATCTTTGTTCGGAGAATCTGTCGAGGAAGGCTCGTCTCAATAAATAGGTAAGGTAAAGATTTAAAGCGTGAAAACAATATTATATTGATAAGATCTCTTCTCCGTTGCTTGATAATGTCTGTAAAGCTCGGGAGGCACTTCGATATTTATATCCCATGTCTGAGTGTTCGCAGACTACTTCTAACTACTATGCCTTCGAAGTACCACTCTGGTTTTAATAGGCAAACGTCCAGAATCTTATAAGTGCGAACACCGTTTGACCCTGAAACTTATCACACCCTTTCGCAGACACGGAATAGTATTTCTCCATTGGGATGACTGCGCTATTTGTTTATACCAAACAGCAGTCTTTGACTTGGATGCCCGCATGGACTATTATATTACTTTAGTCAGTTTGACTATCATTCCAGTAGTCTCTTCGGTCATGAAGTGATCAGGTTCATGCCAGGCCACCTAGTGCCAATCGCAAGTCTGAGCCTGACGTGCCAACGTCTTAGAGGGCTCCGGCTTATCTAGGTCTTCCTTCCTGAGCATGCTTCCCCTTGGTCCGCCGGCCTCCGTAGAGGGGTCCTATTACTAGGACCAACCAACCTACAGCTGATCTCAGAAGGGTATAGGTGGATTCAGTATACTCCTAATAGCTTCCGGTACTGGGATATCCTCTTAGAGTATTTCGCCGAAAACATCCCGTCACCTTCGGCCCATAGTTTAGGAAGCCTAACTTTGAAGCCTACTATCTCAATGCGCCTCTGACAGATTTCCTCCATTCCACTTCCCAGATATCGCCAAAGGTCCCCTCTCATATCTCCTGCGAACAGCATGCGGTCGGACGGACGGCGGCGACGTATATGGTTTTATGAAGTGCGCTTCATTGATGTGACATTTTAGTTATGGGACGCAACTCTCGAAATCTCGCTAATGACGTGCGGGCCCCATAAGGGGGCCGGAGGGGGGTGTTGGCTCCGGTAAATTGAGGGTCTCTGCGCAGTTACCCTACCGTGGGTCTGTGCACATGTCTCGGATTTCCATATGCCTAACATTGATACTCTATATATTTTATGTTTGGTTTCGAGTATCGGTTTGATACTTTATATGTTTTATGTTTAGTTTCGAGGATTGGTTTGATACTCTATATGTTTTATGTTTGGTTTTGAGTATCGGTTTGATACTTTATATGTTTTATATTTGGTTTCGAGTATCGGTTTGATACTCTATATGTTTTATGTTTGGTTTCAAGGCTACTGATTCAGAGCCTATATGCTATGAGAACAAGGCTCCTGGTCGCCTAGAAAGTGTATTTAAGAACTGTTACTTTTCATGTTGGAAAAGGGCAGACTTCGACAGACAGAATTTTCAATATACTTGGTTGAATAGTTACCTTCTTCAGTTCGTTTCGAGAATCTTTAGTTTGAGATCTACCAAACATCTCTGAGACTTCAGTAGTTGCGATGTAGTAAGACGGCTCTTCAACAACCTCAGTTAAACCCTCTGGACTTTGCTTTCCTAGTTACCACCTTTGATAAAGAACAAAGCATGTTAACCCTACATTTACCGCATCTCCCAAGAGGCGGTTACAGGGGGCATCACCACGCCTAGACCGGGGTGTAGTAGGATCGAAGGGGGGTAGGAGAGATCATGTATTAGCTGAAGGGCCCTCGCCAGGGTCATTCAATGTGTCTATATTTTCCTCATCCTGCAGAATAGGGGGCTCCCTGTGGAGAGTAGGAGGGGGGGATCTCGATGGGCATTCTCGAGCAAAAGCTGGGTGGGGGCCTTTGCAGACTGCACACATTGGGGGGGGAGGTGAGGCAGTAGTTGACCACTGCCCTGAGGTTTCCACCCTTGAGGCAGGTGGGGTTCTGGCATCGATGTGCCTGCTTTTTGTGAGAGAGGGTGCAGATAGGACAAACTGAGCGGTCAATCTTGCACCTTGCTGAGTGGTGGCCATATTCCCAACAATTACAATAATGAGTAAGGCCGTTAGCCGAGTATGCTATCTCGATCTTACATTGAGAGGAGAAAAGGTAAGCGTTGCCCAACATGATGGCCTCATTCTCCAGTGCAACTGTAACTATCATAGATGTTGTCTTCTTGAGGATTCTGGAGTCACGGAAGGGGTTGAGGTAGCAGGCAGAAAGGATCTGGATGTTCTTCACATTCAGGATAGTATTGCGGAGTGATGGTAAGAGCTTGTCATCCTCCTTGGGGAAGTAGGCGATCGGGAGAGAGTGCACTGCGAGTTGAACCTCGTTGGGGGTACACCAAAAGGAGAGTCACAGTGCGTTGCCCACCGGGAAGGACTGGTTCAACTTAGCCAAGAGTGCATCATAGTAAGGGGCATAGGCAGTCGAGGGGACGAAGGGAGAGAGGGCTAGAAGAGTCACAGCTCCTCTGTCATTGATCCGAGCAGAGAATGATAGTGGGAGAGTGCAGCTGCCTTTGCAGAGGATGGAGGCAGCAGAGTCAGGGAAGGAGGCAGCTATAAACTCAGCCTGGGTGTGAGGGAACAGGGATGACGTGGGGGCATAGAAACGTCTCTCAGTTGTGGGGAGGCTCCTCGGACTCTTGGAAGGGGCTAAAGGGGCCAGGCCAGATGCAATCTGGGCAGCCGAGGGGGTGTTCTTAGCCTTACTCATCTTACCTTTTCCCTTCTGTCCAGAGGAAGTGGCCTGAGCAAAGGTGGGCATGCCGGACTGAGCCGATGACTTTAGAACGGGATGGAATTCCAAGAGTGGGGGGTACTTCCCATCCCTGTTGGTCTGAGCCTCCCAGGAGCGAGGGAATTTTGCCGTGTAGGTGGCAGGATTTCTGTACCATTTCTGATCTTTGGTGCTGTAGCAGGGGATGTCTGTCTCACCACCCCCCTCATACAGGGGGGACAGCTGATCAGCCAGGACTGTGGTGGGAGTGAATAGGGCCTTCTCCTTATCCTTTCAGGAAGGAGCAACCCTAGCAACATTGGTATTAGACAGAATGAGTGTTGGCTGTTAGGGTGGGGGTAGTTAGTGGCGTGTTGATTGGGGGAGGGGGGTGGTCAGCCGGGACGTGAGATCCCGTACAGCTGACTGGAGAGTGGAGAGTGTCACAGCCATAGTGACGCTTTGGGCAGGGGGTACAGGAGGGTGGGGAGCTTTGTCCCGGTAGGAGTGGAGCTCGTCTACTTGGCCGAAGAGTTGAGCAACTTCCAGTACCAGCTCGTCAATCTGGGAGGAGAAGGCTCTAGAGACCAAAAGAGAGGTACAGAGAAGGAGGATGATGATAGCCTCACTGGGGTGGAGGTCATCAAGCTCACTCGAGCTGATGGGAGGGAAAAGGTTGGAGGACACGCCCTCCTCTGACGATGACCTTTTGAGCGGCTCAAGAAGGAGGGGAATGTGAGGACAGATGCTTGACACTGAGGAGTGCTCGGAGGGAGGAAGGGGAACTGAAGCCATTTCTGTCACAACAGGGCAGTCCCAGCTTGAAGGTCTTTAGGAAGGCGAAAATGTATTGGCACACTGGATACTGGTAGTGTTGAAAATGAGGTAGAAATGTAGGGGGGGGAAAATAGCGGAAGCGGAGCATGACATCTATCTATTATAGTTTATAACCCCTTACATACTCCTTCATATATTATTACATAGTAGCTTGAGAGTTTTATAACACAGCTGCTATTACATTAGACAAAGCTACCTGATTGACATTTTTCCATTCTTGAACCTATATATAGTGAAATGCCTTATAAAATGAGTCCTATTGGGATTTCACATGACTTACAGTTGTGAGTAATAGGATTGTAGTAAGATCCAAGGGTACGAGTCATATGGACTAGGAATTGCAAGAAGTGGTCTATATAAGGTCAAGGAGTTGGGCAATTAAATAGCTTTTCATACAACCATCTATTGTTCTCTCCTATCCATACTTTTTATGAATAAACTCTTTTACCCTCTCTCTCATTCTCATTGTAACTAACTTCTACTCCATCTATTGTAATCCTGTTACTTTGGCATTTATAGCAAGGCACGGTCTAGTGGGACTATCACTCGGTAAATATCTGGGTGAGATAGTAGAAGGATATCATTGCCGGTTGCCATGATACAGATAGTTGAACTGTAACAATATGTTGCTATGCAAGGGTGCGAGGGGTTTCCGGATACGGCTGCGCTGGTAGTACCATAAGCGGGAAACTGAATTCCTCTTATTTGCAGCCAATATTCACATCATGTCACTCGAGGGACAACCCTCAGACCCCTTCTGCCTCCGCAATTGGGTGAATGCGGCAGGAGGGGAAGTAGGCGGAGACGCACCGAAACCAATGTTTTTTCTCGTGAATCAGAGAGGAGCAAGATTGACTTGAGATTAGAACCAAAAAATAATTATATCATACAATGTATTTATATCCCGGGTTCGGTAAATGCTTTCCCCCTATCTTGGGAACCGCAGGACCAGGCTGAAGATGTTAGAAGTGGACCAGGTTAGTTGCGATGTAGTGTATATCGCTCAGATCATACAGACCGCCCCCTCTTGGCAGGTGCCTCGAAAACCATGACATCTGGCCGACACTTTCCAACATTTTATGAATCGAAGCGAAAACTCCCTCTGATTTCTCTCAGAAATCTCCATACCAAGGAAGCCCAATGAGATCACTAAAGGGTGAAGCGGTGGGAGTGAAATTTCTGTGGGCAAAGCACCAGTGAATGTAGGAGGATGGCGAACTACCGTAGACGACCGATAGAGATGCGAATAGCTAGGCAAAACTCAGAGAACTCTAAAAAAAATAAAAATAAAAAGACACTATCCCGACAAGCATTGATCCGCCGTGTGCCAACCAGCATATTGTACATGATATGATAAAAAGAAACGAGCCGAACTAACCGCCCTATGCCTAATGGCAGAGAGTGCGAAATATGCAAGAACACTAAACCAAATGCCTCATCGCTGATGCCCGATGAGAACGGGTGTCATATAAATATCAACAAACCAAAAAAACCACACCCTATGCCCCCGGACGTAGGATGCGAGTCCGCTGCCATGTGCGCACTGTACTACTGTACACCCATAGCCGCAAGCCCCACAACCGCATATCCCCTAACCGCATATCATATTGCGATTCAGTGCATACATGGGTATACCATTGCCCTCCAACAAGATTGTGGCTTAGGATGGTCGAGTAGTTTCGGCTCGAGAACACCCATCTTTGGACCGCTTGGGATCGCCTTGCGTTCTGACCCCTCCCTCCTCCATGTTCCTCGACGGCCGGCCACCGGCACCCGTGGTTCTCATCGGGGGCTGGCAGTTTTCGATTCCTAGATTCTCTGGGCATACCAGATAAGTGCTCGAAAGCCTAAATATTATATCTTCTTTGCATTTCCGGATTTGGGAAACTAAAAGATGTGTTACCATAGATATTGCGCGGTTTTCGTGATAATGGCAACCTTGGTGGGACTGGAGGAGGATCACAATTAGCAGCTGGGGCAGGAATAAAACCGCATCAAGTTCTTTAAAATGCACAGCCCAAGTGATCAAAGGAATTAGGGTGCATACTCGAGTACAATACATAGCCTAACATAGGCCGTCTGACATGACCTCGTCCGGTGATACAATAGGGCAATCATCTGGAGTTTCACGACCCAAACATACCGGTAGTTCTGGTGGTAACCTCGGCTGAACGCTCTCATCTTATGATTTTGGTTCAGTTTCTGTGACAGGTGCAGATACGGTGGAAGGTTCTGGAATTTCCCTGGCGTTCCCAACGGTGCAAGGGAGTTTCCGGTCATACAAGTACCGGTACTGTACATACTGTATCACACAAGCAACCCAGTACTCGAGTAGGTAGGAAAGCATGGCTGACCTACCGTAACTGGGCTGTACTCGAGCAGCACTTTTGTTATTCCGAGAAATTGTGACGAAAGAAAATCGGCGTTTGTGAGACTGTGCCGCAGGGCGAAACAAGTACCGTACAGTACTTAACCTTGGATCCTCCCACAAAGTGCATCACGCACAGCCTAACCCTCGACACCTACGAAAGTGTACTGTACTAGAGCACAGGATATCAACTGATTGGCTAAGCAATTCACCATCGAGAGGATTACTCGTGGAAACGGCGGATTTTTCGGAGAGAGGGAAAGGGAGAGAGGAGCCACACAGGTTAACCGGTTCGTCCAATCTGAGGCCCCAAACTTGCGGCTATTCATAGAATAACAAAGGGCGAGCAAAGAATCCACCACTCGGCACACGAGCCATGTCAAACCCTTCACAAAAACTACCATCAGCCCTGGACAGGGAGGACCTCCGGCCCACCTCCAAAGCGGGAAAAAGGGACTTGAGTCCCCCTCCACCCTATCTCGAGAGTTGGCCAAATGACTCACCCCCGTACACTGAAAATTCTCAATCCGATACCTTCCCCCAGGAGTGGGCGCCTTGCGGAGAGCAAGTCGGTGATCGCATCGAGCCAATACCACCCCTACCCCTCATTTTAGGACTCTTAGGCTTCGTGTTTGTATGTTTTTTATGTTTTTACTTAGGGGTTAACGAGTATTTGTGAGAGTGGGGGTTCATATTCGGTAACGGCAGCGATGGGCCGGGAGCGAGATTAAGGAAGGCGTGAGCCAAGAGTTTATTAAACTCAGGGCACTGCCGTTCTACTTGAGGGGCTTTTCCATCTGATTTCAGCACTGTTAATTGGCCTGCCGGTACGAGATATGCACAATAAGGATATTTTTCTTCAATTGTGAGCTTCCCCATAACTAGGTCCAATAGTCGTTCATACTGTCTCACTCGATTGATTGAATTTGGTCCAATAGCCTCAGTGGGTACCCGGGTACCTTTAACGAACGGGATAACTTGCGCACGCTCGCACTTTGTAGGGCCTATGAAATGTGCTTCTTATAGTCACGAACGAATAATAATATTTGTAATGATGAAACTACACGACCGACCCCGGTGAGCCCTGGCTACAGGGTTATTTGTACGGTAGAAGAGAGGAAAATACATGAAACAAAAAAAACTCATCAGATAAACAATTCTGGGATACCCATGTGAAGTGTACTATCAAAGGGTTAAACAGGTGAGTCTCTGCTCTCTAGTACAATTTCCTTCTCTCCAACTGCGATATCCTCATCCTTATGATCGCTAGTCACTTCTTCGAGCGCGGTCCCCAGAGACGGATCAACCTTGCCGGGCGGCAACACCGCAAACTCTACCAAGCTTTCCGTTGGCGGAGAGATATAGGTGCAAATAATATAATACGACACGACCGCCACGGAAAATCCGAAAAGCCATGCGAATGTATAAAGCTAGACGCCCATTCACCCATGATTAGTATGCCTATAGGACGAAGAGAGGGAGTCATTCAAACCTTCCAAGCACCACCAACATCAAGTGTCTTCTCGATGCTGTGCGCGAAACCAGGTAGCGTGGGTAGAAAGCCGAGGAGGAATGACAGGAAGGCTCTCCAGTTGACACCGTAAGTGTACCAGTAGATTCCATGATCTTTGTAGAGCTCACGAATATCCAGCTTACGCTTGCGGATTAGATAAAAGTCGCAAACAATGGTCCCAGCCAGTGGCCCCATCATGCAGCTGTAGCCGGAGAGAAAGGACAGAAGTCCTGTGGCATTCTTGATGATATTCCAGGGTGTCTAGCTGTGTGAGCATAGCTGTAGCAGGGATAAGGAATGGATTACCCACGGAGACGACGCAAAAAAGTGACATGAATAACGTTCCACGGAAGATGTTGATGTATTGGGGTGCCATTCCGCTGACGTCTTACTTTTAAGTCAGCACCTATTCCTTCTGGGTGGCGGGAGATACCTTGTCTTTAGGAATAGAGATAGAGGCACAGCTAAAGAGCCTTACCATTCGAGAAAGGGAAAGATCTACAAGACAAGCGGCATGTCAATATTCGCTCAATCACAAAAAAAGATCAAAAAATCACACAATCACTACATGTCCTTCGCGCAATTCTTGGACTGGACTAACAAAGGGGAAAGCTTACCCGGCAGCTATCTGATTCCCGATCGTAGCCAATATAAAACTTGCCCCCGTGAAGAACTTCGCTGCTCGATTATCGAATTTCGCGATGACCGCGGGCATGTACCATTCGAATTCACCCCAGATTTCTGAGTGCGCGGAGGTAACAAAAATAGGTGTCAGTGCGCCTAGGGTTCCAATAATCGGCAATGCGAAATATTGATGGCCTCCAGCAAGATTGTTCTTGGAAAATCTACCGAAATCGGGCATGTTTACCGCCATAGAAGAGAAAAGGCCGATCATCACGTTGAGTCCAGTCAGGGAGGAATAGGCCGTATTCATTGGAGTTGTGAGAACGTATTTTCCAGTTACAAGGGGGCCACCGCCATGTGTTACTCTGTAAAGTCCGTTAGATATATGAGTGGTAAAGCATCAAATGTGATGAGGACGAACATTACAGCCCATAGAAAGAGAGCAAGGAAGGTTGGTGGAACGATGATTCCTTTTGCCAGAAACAGGAGGCGGAGCTTCTGGATAGGCATCAAGGAGAGAATTGTCTGGAGTATCCAATATAGGAAGAAGCAAAGCAACCCAGCAGCTATATGAAAGTGCAATTAGAATCATGCCCTATTGTAAACTATGCACGCCGGACAAAATAACCTACAATCAATTCCAGCACCTTCAGAGAGGTGATTGGGAAAATTCTTGAAGGAGGGCCAAATGGCTTCTATGCAGTTCTGTAAGAAGGCGCCAGCTTGTACACAGAGAATGGCAGTCCACATCATAGCCACAAAAGCTATCCAGAATGTCAGCTCAATCACCCTCAAAGCTTCCAAGAACGTAGGTACCCCTAATCACGATAGCAGGATAACTTCCAACCATCCCGAACGTAGACCTCACAATTACTGGGTATGCTACGTGATATGTTGCACCCATCTTCACCCCTTAGCCGATACTCCCAAACATTGGAACTTGTTGGAGAGGGAATCAGACCTTGCCTGTCAATGTGACCACGATACTGCAGATCATGAAGCCGAAGAACACGATAGGAATGGTTTCTCTCGCGGTGAATCCCAGTGACATTACACTACGATCTCAGTGCTTAACACCTCTGGTGATTTGTCTTGGGGGAGGTAACTTACGTGCTAACCGTTGCGGCAAGCGGTGGTGCAAGCATGTCGGAGCACCAGTATGCCCAGTAGTCGAGACCCCCCCAGGTCCTCAATTCCACGGGAACTGGGTCGAGATCTATCTCGGGTTTCTCCCGTCAATCAATTGGACTTGGGGGGGGGGGGGGCAACGGGAGTTCTGACCTTTGTTACTCCATCTAGCTGTTCCATATGCGCCAGCTTTGTATGGGAGACGAAGACGGAGGTGTGGCGACACTCTCTTGAGCGTCGAGGAATATGAAAAAAGCATTGCTGAAGGTCTGATTCTTTGGGTATCGTATCCGCAAGTTTCTTGAACAGTCCTAAATTAAAGGAGCTAGGAAGAAGGCATGTAACTTAAATACAAGTCCTCTACAGATGTCTTATTTCTTCCTCACTTTATCGGCATATCTCTACCGCAACCACCAGCAACGCCACTCACACATACTCGCTACTATTTTCTTCGCGAAGAACTTCAACAAGGAAGCCGTGCCGTATGGGGGCACAAGAAAACGCCAACCCAGACCCCACAGCATATTATTTGCCTCGGGGAATGCTGGGATCAAATCTGGTCGAGGGGTCCCCGATCCAAGCGCCCACCGGCAGCCCTGCGGCAGTTCTTTCTCACGCAGGCTCCCAGACCCGGCGGCCCGGTTTGTGAGAGTTGATCTAACCGACTTTTCAAGTATCGTGGGGCTTCACTTATTGGGCATGTCGCGTGATATGGGAAAATTCGCCAATTCGCCGATCTTGTGTTGTTCTCGCTTAATTTAAATTGGGGGGTTTATCGATAAGAATTGCTTTAGCACCCCCCCGGCACCCCCAATGTAGCCTTCGGCCCGACGGGGACATCAGACCATCACGCATGCATTGGTCGTTAGACTTCGGTCCCCAGGTCCCCCCCTCGGCCACCTTCTTTCCTCCTCAAAGACCCCCCCCACTGCCCCTATGGATACTACACCCCATCAATGGCCCAGGCTCACATATTACGCGAAACTCGGACAGCTTGATATTACTGTTCAATTCTCGTGAGAGCAAAGGATGGTGATCACTGCCGCCCAATCGGTCTGAGCGCGGCGTTTTTGGGCGTAAAAAAGGCACCTTCTACCCGTACGACGATAAGCAAGGATACGGGGGCTCAAGGAAGGAATACCGGTATCGTGACAGCTGTTGCTCCGCTTGGCAGATGCGCTGCATGGGAACCCTGCGTCTGTGGACACTAGCCTACCACCGAGTGCCCGTTTGACACGGTTTGCCCCGCTGCTCTGTACCGCTTGTTTCCTATATAATTGGCATCCAATTTTTCTACACAGTAGGGGAAGCCAGACAACTTTTTCGTCCCGAGATTAATACTGAGTGAGTTACCATCAAAAATAATTCAAAATTGGGTCCCTACACTCCAAACCCCATCGGCACGATTTCGAGCCAAAGAAAGTGATGGAGGCTCTCTCGAAAAATATCACAATCGACGCAAAGCCCTATCCGTACACCTTTCCGCTCTCTTCCACTGCTCTTCTCTTGATAGATCTTCAACGTGACTTTATTCTCCCGTCGGGTTTTGGCGACATACAGTCTGGGACGAATCTCAAGGCGGTAACGGCTGTAGTTCCTAATTGTGTTCGAATTCTTCAAGCATTTCGTGAATTGGAACTTCCTATCTTCCACACTCGCGAAGGTCACCTCCCAGATCTATCTGATTGCCCGTCGTCAAAGCTGAACCGTCAGGCGTCAGCACCCGGAACCAACCATTCAAAGGTTATAGGGGACCCTGGGGAATTGGGCAGATTACTGGTGAGGGGGGAGCATGGACATGATATTGTGGATGAGTGCCGACCGAAGCTAGGGGAAGTAGTTGTGGATAAACCTGGAAAGGGGGCATTTTGGAATACAAATTTGTTGGAAGAGTTAGTCGGATGGGGAATCACACATTTGGTACGTACAAACATAGCTTGTCACCATGATTATTCGTTAACAGAAGTAAGATTGTCGGGGGTGTTACAACTGAGTGTTGCGTAACAACCACAGTGCGGGAAGCCAATGATCGCGGATTTGAGTGCTGTAAGTCATCAGAGACCAGTTGTGAAAAGTAGGGATTCGAGGTCTAACAAAAAAAACAGGCATAATTGAGGAATGCGCCGCCGGGTATAATGAGAACTTCAAAGCTCCATCTTTAAACATGATTCACTGGTCGCAGGGGCTCTTCGGCTTTGTCTCTTCTCTTCCAAACCTCTTGAAAGCATTAGCCCCAGCACTCCCCTCCCTGGGTGCTCCCGGTCCGGACCTCGCTCTCGAAAGCCCCCCATCAACACCACCAGTATGGGATGGGCGTCTAACTCTGGATTCTCTTCGGAAATCCTACAGAACTGGACTATCCCCTGTGACAGTCATCGCCAGTCTCTACGCTAGAATTGAGGAGTACAGTCAGACAAAGTCAGTCTTTATACGCCTCGTTGACCGATCTGTCTTGATATCCTACGCCGAATCACTTCAAAAACGCTTCCCAGATCTCACCAATCTCCCACCATTATACGGCGTGCCTTTCACTTTGAAAGACTCTATAAACGTTGCTGGGATTCCGACAACCCTAGCATGTCCTCCCCTCACCCATATACCGTCGCGCTCCTCAAAGGTATATTTACGGTTGATATCCTTGGGTGCTGTTTACATTGGCAAAACCAACCTGGACCAGTTTGCGACAGGCCTGACCGGCTGCCGTTCCCCATACGGAATCCCTGCTTCCATTTACAACCCGGACTACATATCTGGCGGATCCTCATCCGGATCTGCGGTTTCAGTAGGGGCGGAATTGTCATCTTTTGCCATAGCCACTGACACTGCTGGGTCTGGGCGCGTTCCAGCAGGCTTTAACGGCGTGGTTGGGTGGAAACCCACAAAAGGTACTGTTTCCTTCACCGGGGTTATGAAGGCCTGTGAGTCGCTAGACTGTCTATCATTTATGGTCACGCCAGAGGGTGGTGTAAAGGATGTCCGGAAACTCTGGAACCTTGTGAGAGGATATGATCCAGATGACCCATACTCAAAAACGCCCGGATCACTGCCGCTACCAATGGTGAACGCTCTAGGTGAGAAGAAGTGGAAGTTTGCCCTCCCGGATAGGAGGGCCGTAGCAGAGTGTTCTCCAGAATACCGGAAACTATTCTATCAAGCTATCGGGCGCCTCCATGAGATCGGGGGGGAGGTTAAAGAAGGTGACTGGGGTCTTTTTGAGGAGGCTGGAAAGCTCTTGTATGATGGAGCCTTAGTGAATGAGCGGCTTGCAGCTTTACCAGACAACAGATGGGTGGGAAGGGAGAAGGACGAGTTACACCCGGTGATCCGGGAGATTCTCCAAAATGTATTAAAAAAGGGCGCTAGCGCCGCAGAAGCATACAAGGATATGAGGAAAATGATTGGGTATCTACTATCCTACCTCCCAATATATGTCGCGGGTAGTCTGACAAACTCTAGGCTCACAAGAAAGGTCAACGCTACACTTTTCAATCCCTCCCACCCATCATACATCGACGTCCTGATAGTTCCCACTGCCCCATTCCACCCTCGGATCTCTGCGGTTTTGAAAGATCCCATCGCAATAAACACCCGTTTGGGAACCTTCACGCACTTTGGTAATGTTTTAGATTTGTGCGCCATCGCGGTTCCGGCAGGGCACTACATGGAAGACGAAAAAAAGATGCCATTTTCCATTACTTTCTTGGGAAGAGGTGGTTCTGATGCAAGAGTTCTAGAAATTGCGAGCCTGTTTGAGGGACTTGTTGGCGTTGGGGCTAAGGACTCGGCTTGAGATGTATGTAGTGGCTGTTGCTTGAGTACAGCTAGTAGTTCATTTTAGCACAATCACGTTTCATCACTCATAGGGAGGGGTACCTTTTCTGAGACACTCCTTAATCCTAATAACTTATCGCTCAACCGCCTTGCCCTCATACATTCGGGAGAATATGGGAATATTGATTATCAATGACTGTGACGGGCGATTTCCGGAAATCGTTAGTGGGGATTTTACCGATCTGCTGGCACTTTAGCATGCCTGTACTGTACGAGTACGAGTACTAGTACTTGTTTTCCTTTAGGCTTTTATAGTCTTGGGCTGCTTGGCGTGAGGTAGCGGTATTTTATCTCCAACCATGATTCGCAAGAATGGTTTGGGAGACTGACTAATAGCACGTCCCAATAGCTAACCACATAATCCGGCTTACACTATTGGTCAGTTTACTCACCATGTTCGCCAAACAGGGTTTGGAGATAAACTACGTCGCGCCAATCGGCTCCCTCACTTATAGCATGGTGCAAGTACTCGAGCGTCAATAATACGTTCTACCTAGTAAACGATCACGCCGGCAGCCGGGTGGGAGATCACATAAAACCAACTGCCCTCAAAAGGCCGTATAACGAGAACAACACTGGACAGCTTGAGTGTTTCCCGGGATATAGGTTTTCGCCTTTGCCACCAGTCCGTGGCGGTTTCCCCCGGTTTCTGGGGGTCTCCTCCTTATCGAGGTATAAGCATAAGTTGGGAGGAAAATGGGTATGTGTACGGTACTCAAATCATTTTTTTTCTGGGTGGGGCAGACCGTTTGCCCGGTGTGATGGCTGATGGTTTAGTATATAGGTGAAAACACATTTCATTACCCCGCCGCCACGAGAGGTCACTCGATACTTTCCTGCTCGTTGATTGAGAGCAGGACAATTTTCCCGCTCCCTTTATTCCGTGAAAATCAAACATGGTTTCTTCAGGACCTGGAGCATTATCTCTCAAAATAAGATTAGTAATTATCCCATCCTTACCTGCACACTACCTTCTGGACCCCATGTGCCACAGAGAATTCTCTCGTGAGACTGGTGTGTCTGTGTTATCTTGTGTTACACCTACAGTCTTCACCGTAGTTCCGACGAAACTGGGAGGGCGACGGACAGGGGTATTTTGTGGGCAAAAAAGGAAAAAGCAAAAGGTTAGGGTTACAAAGCTTACTACTTGTCCCAGGCAACAAGTACCTGAACATTTGGACCGAAAACAGGGATAATACAGGGATATTTCAAGGATATTTCAGGGATAAGTCAGGGATGATTCAGAGGTAAGACATATCTTGGAGGTCAGTGTCCACTGTTGTCAGGGGGCAATTTGGGTGAGAATTACCCAAAGTGGTATTCAGGTACTTGTTGCCTGGGACAAGTACAGCACGGTAGTGTGATATGAATAATTGATCCTTGTTGTCGCCCGCCCTGTTTCGTCGCGACTACGGTGAAGGCTGTACCACCAATCGGTTAGATTTAAGCAGGATACCATCCCCTTTCTTCTCTTGCAATTTCGCCAACCCCGCTATCTCGACGATACGATACTCATCTTATCAGCTACCGTATGCTGCCAGCGGTAACCCGGGAGCATGAATCCATGGACGGATCAACGCACAGAGTTCAGTGGTAATAACAACTGTTTCAACGTATCAAATATTTACAACACTACACTATTGGATCAAAGGCCGCGAATTCTGAAGTGGTTATCACCGCTAGAGCCACGAGAGCGTCACCAAGATGTGCGCATCCGCCGGCTAGACGGTGTAGGGGATTGGCTTCTCCAAATGAGTGAGTATGTCAGTTGGAGAGATGGTGAAAATGGATCCGAGAAGGCCACGCTTTTTTGTTCTGGTGATCCTGGTGTTGGAAAAACTTACCTTAGGTGGGGAGCACGATTCTCTGAATGAATTTTTTTTTTCTTTTTCCGCAAATGGACTCTTTTGTGGCTAAATACTAGCCATGCCGAAAATTCAGCTCTCTGGTAATCGATGACTTGTGTAATAAGTTTCGCGGACGGGGAGACGTTGTGGTTACTTGTCTGTACTGCGACTTTCTTTCCCGGAAAGAACAGTCGACGACAAGTCTCGTCGGTGCGCTTCTCAAACAGGTGGTGGCTAGGCTAGAATCAGTGCCCACAGAGGTGGGTGATGCTTTTTGGGGGGAGAGGGGTAACCTTGGGGGAAGAGGCCTACTACTTCCTGACGTTCTCAAACTGTTAGAGATGGCTCTTGCATCTCTTCCCCGGGTCTTTATATGCGTCGACGCCTTGGACGAATGTTTGACAGGCCGCCTTCCAGAACTTCTTCGCTCGTTAGGATCAATTGCCCAGGCTTCATCAGGTGTCCGACTATTCGTCACGGGGCGGCCACACATTCTGGAGGAGATTGAGAAGCACTTTACTGGATGTGTGCAAATCATACCCATCAAATCGGTTCATGAGGATATCCAGAGATTTGTAAAGATGAAACTGGAGGATGATCCAATTTCTGGGGCAATGGATGAAGGCTTAAAGAGAGATATTATGGATACTGTACCGAAAACCGCTTCGGGGGTGTACGTAGCAGAGCTTGAATCAGCGGGTGGGGGTTAAGTTGCTAACAAATGTGTCTAGGTTCCTCCTTGCTTCTTTAAACATCACGGCAATTTTAGGGGAGACAACCATCTCCCGGAGGAGGAAAAAGCTCAGAAGTACATGCACTAGTTTTGGTCTTGGAGATGCATACAATGCCACACTTGTTCGAATGAAGGAGCAAAACGGGGACCAACAAAGACTAGGCATAGCGGCTCTAATGTGGATTTCACAGTCCGAGCGCCCACTACGTACCGACGAGATATGCCAGGCCCTAGCAGTGGAAGTAGGGGCCACAGATCTTGACCCACAGAACGTTCCTTCTATACGAACACTGTTGGGCTGTTGTCTAGGGCTTGTTACCGTTGATGAGGAAGCATCAACCGTACGCCTAATACACTCTACCCTGCAAGAGTATCTCAGCACTCATTCAGACATTTTTCGGAAACCTCATTCGGCCATCGCAGAGGTTTGCTTGACTTTTCTAAACTTCCGCTGCATCAAGGAACTCCCCCCTACCCTCCGCGCGGCCCCAAAGACGACACCATTTCTCGAGTACGCCTCCTGCTATTGGGGGATTCATGCTAGGAAGGAAACGACAGAACGTGTGAAATCGCTGGCGCTAGATCTACTTGAGAGATATGATAGCCATATATCCGCTAAGCTTCTCTTAATGGAGTGGAAAGCCCTACCGTGGTACTTTGATCTAGGAGATCGCCCAGAGGGATTCACTGGGCTGCACTGCATAGCGTTTCTCGGAGCCAACGAAATTGCGACTTTTGTGATGAAGATGAGGAGTTGGGATGTCAACAAGACTGATTTTACGGGCCGTACACCACTACTGTGGGCTGCTGAATATGGGAATGAGGGGGTAGTCAAGGCGTTATTGCAGCGGGAGGACGTCAACCCCGACTCACCATATGTCGATGGCCGAACACCACTTTCTTGGGCCGCTCGATATGGATTTGAGGGCATAGTAAGGCAGCTGTTAGCGCGGAAGGATATCAACCCTGACCTACCAGACAACAATGGCCGAACACCGCTCTCTTGGGCTGCTCATTATGCGCGCGAGGCAACAGTGAGGTTATTGTTGGAACGAAAAGACATCAGTCCTGACTCGCCAGATAATAATAATCGAACACCACTTTTTCGAGCCGCCGAGTGTGGAAACGAGGGCGTATTGAAACTGCTACTAAAGCGGAAAGGTGTTAATCCCAACTTCCCAGACAAAAACCGCCGAACCCCCCTTTTTCGGGCTATCGAGTATGGGAATGAGAGCGTGGTGAAAATATTACTGGAGTGTAAAAGTGTTAACCCCAATTTCCTAGACAAGGATTGTCGAACACCACTTTCGCGAGCGGCCGGGTATAAGAACGAGGGCATAGTCAGGTTGTTGGTAGCAGACAAAAACGTCAATCCCAACATCCCAGATGAAGACGGCAGAGTACCACTCTTTTGGGCTGCCGCATATGGAGTCGAGGGCGCGGTGAAGGGGTTACTCGAGCGGGATGATCTCGACCCTAACTTGACAGACGAAAAGGGCCGAACTGCGCTTGTGTGGGCTGTGAGCGCTGGACGCGAGACAATCGTGGAGCTGTTATTGGAGCGGCGCGACGTCAACCCCAACCTGCCAGATCACAACGGCCGAACACCATTCTTGTGGGCCGTCATGGCTGGGTGGCAGAACGTAGTGGAGCTGCTACTAAAACGGGGTGACATCAATACCCACGTGCCGGATAACAACGGCCAAACAGCGCTCGCGTGGATCGCTCAGAATGGATCCCGAGACGTGGTGAAGCGCCTGCTGGAGCGGAAAGAGCACGATCCAGACACCATGGTAGCCGGTAGTGGTGCAACGGCACTGCGCTCTTTAGCCACCCCAGGCGATTCTGAGGATAAGCGAACGATGAAGCTGCGGGAGCCCCGACCCGATAATTCTCCCGGCCCGCCCATACAGAGAATTACTCCCACCGTCGCTACGGCCCACTCAATTCCCATCTTTCGAGAGCTTACGATGATACCACGTCCTCCTCTCCATAGGTTCCGAGGCTTTTGGCGCTATTTGAAGCCTAAAGACCCAAGCCCTTCACTGTACCGCCGGGCATAGCTGTGGTAGTGATAGCGGATATGATGGTGATGATGAGCTACCACAGCTCTCGTACTCGCCCTGTTTTACAGGACTCCTTTTCCAACTCTCTTTCTCCCCCAGCTCAGCCATTGCGCCCAGGGCATACGTGTTTGTTGGAGCTCCTTTGGTCTTCAGAGTTCAACCAGTGTGCTGTCAGAAGCGGTGATGGAAGCTATGCAGTTGGGGCTTGGGAGAGACGGTAGCCATCGGGTCCTGCTGGCACGTGGGGCCCTGTGCTACTTTCCAAAGCGCATCTCTCCGCGCCTCCCCGCTTCTTTTGTTCCGGGTGGGCGTGTTTTGGAGGGCGAAATAATCAATCTCTTCTCTCGGACACCTGCTCATATTCTGTATGGCAACTCAGGTGTATTGAAAACCTTTGTGTATCCTGTATATGAAAATGCTAGTGGTGAAAATTGGTGAATGGGTCAAGGAGCACATATCACTGGGGCTTATACCTTGCTCGCGCCTTGCGTTTTCCTTGCTTGGAATTCCAGCAGGCAGTCGTATCTCACACATTTGGATATTCCATCCCCCCCTCTAGTGTCTAGAGAGTGTATTATAGAACCGTAGCACTGTACAGAAACGAGGTGATTGGCTCAATATTTCTAATAATTTCTTTTCCAATTCTCCTCAACCCCCCCCCCACTTCCTCCATTAGAATGTTATAGAAGCACAAGTACAGTAATATTTCCCAAGCATCATAGCCAAAAGCGAAAGACCGTAGAGTAGTCCATACCAAAAACCTATCCTCTTACACAAAGGAACTAACCGTCTGACTACCATAGAATCTCAAATAATTAGACCTTGTGCGAAGTCGTCCAAAATCTTCTTTGGAAAGGGGGCGAAAAATGCAGCAAAAGATGAGCCGTTCAGCCCCTCTTGAAGGCAAGAAAAATACCAGATCGTGCCAGGGGGGGGGGGGGCAACTCGAACGACCTCGCACATGGTCTAATTTTTTTTTGGAGATTTTACGGTATGCTAGACCACCTCACGCCCATCTTGTATGATAACTTATTACCTATACCCGTATCATACCATCCGAGACATACCGGTAATACCATAACCCTCGACCACACCCATCACTGAGCACAAGCACGATGCAACACTCCACATAGAATGAGTCAGATCAGCTTTGTATTATTACCGCACACGGCCAGCCTACCCGTCGTCGACCCCCTGCACTATGCACTTTCTGTTTATTCCGACTACCGGTACTGTACTCATACTCATACATGTAAACTTGCCGAGTGTGTGGGGGAAGAGGAGTATACCGTAGGTGATAAGTTGGCGGGCGGGCTGGTGGGTAGGCATGTTAAGGACCCATTGATGTGCGCTATGATACTGTACTTGCGATGCAGAGACCAAATCTGCTCCTGTACGAGTTACCTGTGGACCACCGACCGGTACAATAATGCACCGTACTAGCTTATGAAAACACCACTACCTGGTGTTATAATAGCGAGCGGGTGGGCACGGAATAGGTCTGGAGACCAAGAAGCAACAACTCCTCAGCGCCTCGCCAGTGAACGAACACATCAAGCCTTTTTTGTCATCTCGACCACACGAAAGTTCTTCCTCCCTCTTCCCCCCTCTCCCTGTTTTGGATCCTATTACATTCCGCAAGGCTTTAAGTTTCTTTTTTTTTTCTCCAGTATGATAGAAACTTGGACATTGCCGTGTCGGCTCTGTCGATCGATCGGGTCAATGATAAAATGGAACGGACTTTCCAGAACAGCAAAAAGATAATAAGTATAAGTTGTAACTTAGTCGCATTAACTTATAATATCTCGCGGGAAACCTCCAAGTGCTTGCACGTTCAAATAAAAGTTCTTAAGAATCAATAAAACACTACTACTACTGTACTGTACATCCTACTAAACCCCGTAATTTTATATATATATAACCAGGACTAAAACCCTTCAGAACTCTCACTTTGAGCATGCAATTTCGGGGGTTTTCACTCACTCCAGCAGCTTGCTTCTTTTCCCAAAACAAGTTAAAAAAGTGATTTTGTTTTTTTTCACCAATTCTCGCCTGATAATGCGGAAAGGAAGAAAGGAAGAAAGGTGTGAGAGATATCCTGCGAGGCAGGAGGAGGAGGAGTAGGAGGATGATGACAGTGCTTTTAGGGGCTTTCATATCGTAAGCCCGGAAGGTTATATTATTATAGAAGTACATAATATCATAGAATTATTATCATACCGCTTGTAAATAAAGCTATTTCTTAACAACGCGATGCTTGAAACGAAATTATATCACAAAGTTATTTCTTCTCAAACCCTCCCAGCGTACCGTTCGTTGCTCGTATGATATTTTGACCCTAGAGGGATAAGAGTTGACCCTTACCGGAACCAATGAAGGACTTGTGTGTAAACTAACTTAGATTGCAAAAAAAAGGTCGCCTCAGGCTGCTGCTTAAATAATAATTAATTAATAGCTTCAAGATCGCAAGATATTAACTTGGTCATATCAAGCATGGTCGATGTACAGTACTTGTATCATACAGAGAAATAATTCTGCTTGAAAGTCGGGCTCGACCCCCCCTCCCCTCTTCCCTTGCTCACCGTTATGCCCCTCTTGCTTTTTCAAACACTTGGTAGCATATTATATACAGTATACCGGATAAACAGCAACAGTGCTCGAGCACATGTATAATACGATTTAACAAGTCAATTATCATCTTGGAATGAGAAAAACGAGTGCTTAAAGGAGAATGAAGAGATATCACAAAATCTTGTTTTTTTTTGTTTTTTTTTGTCAGGAGTATCGTAGATATTATAATTATAGCAGGGCACGGGACTTTCGTATGCTCTGTTACTGTACAGTACTGTTACCAACGAACCGGGAGTAAAAAAAGAAGTCTTTGGACTTCCCTGTATGATAGTCCCCCCCCCCCCACTTTTTTACTCCCGGTATCCATGTCCGAGCTATTATATCTGCATCAACTAACTAACCAATAATGGCACTGCCTCGCGGTATAAGGCCAAACGATTTTATGGCAGGGTAAGCCTATCATACTTGATCTCACAAATGCAGTCATCCGGAGAGAGAGAAGGGGGGGAGGGGGGGGTTCCCCAAGGTCCAATGGATTGTATTTGGTTTCGTATCCCCCTACATCCTAAATGAATCATAATAGATCACTTCCTGCGGATATTTAGAAACTAGTAATCCTAGATTCCAGCTGGCTATACTTGAGTATCTTTGCGCTAACAGACTCCTATTAAACGAGGTTATGCTCCTTCCCTCTTCCCCAAGGTTGGCAAGAATACGGTGGTTAGGCATTTTTTTAAAAAAATAAAAATTACACGTTCCACCGGCACAAAATTTCTAGTGGATTTTATCGGTATCAAAACAAATCCAGAAAGTATCCGTCTTGGTACAAGATCCTCTATAAAATTAAATTTTGTTGACTCAGGGGCACGCATTACTGCACTGTACTGCAGTTGAAATTTATGGCGTAGACACGAAGCTTGTCCAGTATGATAGATATCCTTTCCCCATTTCTCCCTCCCCTAATCCCTTAATAGCTAGGCACTGTCTTTTGTGCATCATACATTTTGTATAGAAGCAACTTACTAGAGCACTCACTGTTACAGATACTAACTAACCCATAGCAACTTATTAGCTTAATAATTCAAGAATATAAGGTTTGAGGAATGATGAGGTTCTTAAGAACTCACTCTGGAATAATTGATTGGGGGTCATGGAATTAGAGTATCTGCAAGGTGTACTTGTTCCACCTGTAAATCGCGCCCATTCTAATAGCACATTGAGACTAGTGGCCCATGGTTTCCCCCCCCCCCTCCCCACCACCCCTTTCAAATTCACTGTGCGAACCTTCGAATAACAACCCACATCCTGATATCATAGCACATACCCAGTCAGTGGAAACCTAACTACCCTACCGGCATCCAGATTCATAAATCCGATCCCCCTAAGAGCTGATACAAATGAATAACCCTCCCCAAACATTCCTGTATCATATCATATCATACCTCCCCCACATTTCCAAAAACCCCACAAGTCAAGTGCTCAAACTTGCTTGCCATATGGATGTCATACCATCCGGTCCCTCGACAACCAAACACCACACTAATAACGTCAATGATTAGCCTGCAGGTTTTGGGGGAAGGGGGATAAAAACACATCATGGCGGGGGGAAAGGGGGGGAAAGGAAAGCCTAGGGCTCAGCCATTCTAAAATGCGAGCAAAATATGAAGAAACCTGAGGCTACATATCTATGCACAGACGTTGCCAAGGAAGGGGTCCCCAAATATTAATAATAATATTATTATCATAGTAATGCATCGAGACGGTCACCACCAATTTATCCTTGGTTCATCACTCGCCCATCACCGGTTCATCAACTCCTATCGATGCTGTTGCTGCCCAGACCGCAGGTTCTAGAAGCAATCTCCCTCTACCAGTGCTTCGTGGGCCGAAGCCCGTTTCTCGCAAGATAACAGTGCTTTTTCAGCCAGGGACTCCGATGGCACTCAGGTAATCAACCAACCAAAAAACTAGCTCTGCTGCAAGAGATAAAAACCTCCACCATAACCCCCCCGCGGACCTCTTTTATTATTTGCTAGCCAGTTCAGGCGATCCCAGACTAATGATCAGAACAAATAACTCATTTTCCAAGCTACTAATAACACTCAGCGCAAACTCATAAACAACTTCACTCTAATAATAGTCAATATCGAAAACCAGCCCAATAAACAAACCAAATTTCCTCTTCTTCATAGCGATCGTTCCCCGGATTGGTATTCCGTACATGCTAAATAGATTGTTCAGGCCGGCCGCTGAAAACATGATCCAGGTTAACAGAAAAATATCCAACAGCTTCCTTCCAGAGAACTAGAAGGAGTACATACTGTTCAGCCTCCTAATATCTCCTGCCATTCTCGGAAACGATAGCGGGATCTCATTCTTCAAATCAAATAGTGGCTCCAGTGAGGTTGTGTGGTCCCTGACTCCACTATTCATGGTTCTTGCATAGTCATTATGGTCTCTGGAGCCCCCATAGTTAGCTCGGATTCCTTTATAAGGAGAGAAAAAAAATTATAAAAGGAGAAATCCCATCCACTAACCGACTTCTAGTCTTGGCAAGTATTTCTTCGCATCTCTTCTCCAATCTTCTAATGCTGAAGCTCAACGTTTCGATGGTTTTTGTAAACGTTTCGCGATCCTCGGAAAGTCTATCAAGGCTGTGCTGTACGGTTTGGACACAAGCTAGGATGGGATCATTATATTCTATAGGGGCGGGGGAAGATTCGGGGGGGCTAGCTGAAGGCTGAGATGTAGGAGCAGCTAGAGGAGAGGATAGTGGAGAAGCATGAGGATTGTCCGGAGGAGAACCTCGTGTATTGTGTAAAGGAAAAGGTGGGGAACTTCCAGGAGTCTGCTCCAGAGAATTGTCTGGAGTCGGGGTTGAAGGAGTCCCTGGGAGTGTTGGCGTGCCCCCTGGACCGGAACCCAGCTCATGAGTTGGTCTGGGGGTTGAAGGGCTAGATAGGGGAAGAGCTTGGGGAGAAGCTTGGGAAGGAACTACGGTTGCTGAGGCGCTTGACTCTACGACGATGCTCGCCTCAGTGTCATCCAATCTAGAGGTAGAAGTCCCCTCTGTCCAAGTTATAGGAGTGAGAGTGAGCTTTCCTACCCGATCCTCTGAATAGAGATATAGACAGCTCATGATCTGAGTTATGCACCGGGGGAGATGGGGGGAAAGATGCAACTGAGGGGGTATGGAAAATAGGAAAAAATCTATGGGAGTACCACTCTGCGGAGGGTAGGTTCTTAAGGGGTTATGAGGGGTACGTGGCATAATCTTCCATGGCAACGCGAGCAGTGAAGAAAGTTCTCGTGTTAGCCTTCATGTGAAGTCACTCGTTGACAGATTGCAGAATCCTCTAGCCAAGAAAAACCATTGTCGAGGTCATAGAGTGCAAGTACAGCACATCCAAAGCAGTTAGGTTAGGTAAATTAGCTTGCCACCACCTCAACATGCCACAGTAATCTCGAAGGCACGTTATCTAGCCCTCTGAGTCGCAATCTTCAAACACATATTCAGTAGCCGAGTCTAGCGACACAGGCGCACGACTCCTGGCTCGAGCAATATGCCTCGAGGGTGTCCGCCTACTCGTTATGTATCTAGTTATTTTTAGTAAATATGCCGCCAGTCGTCCCATGCCCACCTTTTCGAAGTGTACTAGCTAGCTAATTTGATCCAGAACAGCTAGTTAGAGATGCCGTTTTTGTTTACTTCACCTACTCGAGTACTCTATCCACGAAACTTGATCCAAAACAGCATCGGTATACTAGACTACAATAGTTGAACACTGGCTACATGCCCAAGCATAGATAGCGGGAATCCATCGGGCAATGACCCAAGAACCTTAGCGCACTTTGTGAATCCGTGTAGGGCGCTCATCAACTCCCCTCCTCCTACAGCCTACTCCCACCGATAGTCTAATACCGACACCGACACCACCCACCCTCTTAGCGGCAGCTTATCCCGTCGAGCTCCTTCTAAAAACCCCGACCGGGCCGGGCACTTACAATATTGGCATTCATTGTGCTCTCTAAAACTACCCGACGCCCTCGGCCCGGCCGCGAGATCGACGGAATAGTACCATCCCCACCCAAACCCACCGCACGAGTGACTTGCCGTAGTAACCAATTCAATGGCCCCCGCCATGGCACAATTGCGAGTACCGGCACAAGCAACAAGCCTGGCAACAACTCTCCCTCCCTCCTCCCCTCCTGCCAACAATCGTCAAAATACCAGGCGCCAACAAGCCACCCAGGGCAACGGTGGTAGTACTGGACATGTGAACATTTCGTGATCGGAAGCACGTGTATGCCGACGGCTGCGGGGGGCTCACCGGATACCGCTCGGAGCGTGTCGGAGCGATGCTGTATCATACTTTGTGCTGGTTTGGGGTTTGGGAGGTGCTTTATATGCATGTTTCATCTCTTTTCAGCACCGGCACCCGGGCACTCTGCGGGGGAGGGGAATTCCGTTGTGTACAGTACGGTACTGTACAATGCACGAGCTCTTGACGGGAAAATTAGCTTCTACGATGAATTATGATAGCAGTAGTTGATATCAACCCTGCTTTCCCAGGTGGAGGAGGAATGGTAACACAAGCAGAACCTCATCCAAGCTGCACTTTCACTGTATATAGTGCTTTTAAATGTCTCATCGTCAGTATAACCCTCCCTCCTACCCCCCCCGAAATTCGAAACCCCAGAACCCCCCAAGACCCTCAACCCGAGCTTTCACAAGCTCCCTTTCCCCCTATATCACCCCGTCAACGCGAATATCGTGAATAAATATTCCGAAATAGTACAAGAACCCCCCTTAGCACCTCTACATCTCTACAACCATATCAATCCACCCCCTCAAATCCCTACTACATAAACCAACCCAACGAACCCACCAAAATGGCGGCCCCCCCTACCATCACCACCAAAAACCTAACCGGAAAATTCTTCATGGTCTTCCCCTCCCCCTGCTACTGCCCCCCGACTAACCCCGGCTAACTCCAACAAACAAGAACAAAACCCTCTCAGATGACCTCGACGACGTCCTGACGGAGCAATGCATAGGCTGGTTCACCCGCAAGTTAATCTCCGTGGCGACCATAACGCTCGACATAAAGCATTACGTCGAAGATGACACAGAACACATCGACATCGAGCAGACCGCGACTGGCGGCATCAAGGGGACTACCGAGAATCGGATCCTGGACTGGAAGTAAGTGCCCCGCTGCAAAGCTGCCGGAATGTGCTAAATGCGGGATGGGGGGGTGCGTAGGGAGAGGCCGCATGAAGACCACCTCTTCGGCAAGCTCATTGCACAAAGCCGCAGGACTAAGCTTGAGGATGTGCAGGACGAGTTCTTGAAGAAGGATTGGTTGGAGGGCGAGGCGAGGGAGGATGGGCTCGTCGAGGCTATTGCGGTTAGTAGCGAAAATGGGTGGAGTGCGCATCAGGTTTGTTCCTCCCACCTTCGTGGCTGGTGGTGGTTTTTCTCATGGAGATGGAGCTAATTGCGGGATCAAATAATTGTAGATTTGGGGATTTGAAGAGTTTGATGGGAACAGGCATTATTCTCGCCATCTTAGGTTTGAGAAGGGTGATAAGACATTGTTCAAGAAGATGGTTTACGATTACTTCGAGTAGATTAGGGGAGATGCTGTTTTCGCTTCCTTTGCTACTGCCTTTCTTCTAGTCTGCTCTATAGTAGCTATATATAGGTATGATAGAGAAGCCTTAAGTAGTTCTCATCTTATAGTATTCTTGCATCGCGGAGAAAATATTCGTAAATTATATTGAACGGTATGCTGTGTGATATGATCTTATCCGCTATCGGAATAGCAATTCCCCTCTCAGCCAAACTGTTCTCATGGGGATCGTGAATAATAGTGCATCCATGAGTTCAGTAACAAACATACGCCCGTATCATGCATGCAGGCAAACCCAAAAAGAACCATGGATCCGAACGAACAGTAGAACCAGCAAGTCAAAAAAATCATCAATAATTAATAACCCCCTTCAAAATCCACACCTGTCCATTCGAAGCCTCATTCATTCGCTCCTCAACCTCGATACCGTCCGGGAAAATCTGAAGCCCGTTATTAGCCTCCCTTCCCACCAAAAAGACAAGCGAGAGAGAGAGAGAACACAAACCTTCTTAACGCCACCCTCCCACGTCCACCACACCACTCTTCCGGCCAAAGTCTCTACCTTAACCCCCTCCCCCCAAGGATTCTCGGCAAGACAGTGCGCCTCGACAAACCTCCTCAGGTTCCTTCCGGCACGATCCTCCCCACCCAAGCCCTTATATATCTCGCTGAGCACGTTGCCACCAGCACCCTCATCGTCCGGGCTCTCCCAGGGCTTCCGCGGCAGCTTCGAGATGGCGTAGTTCGTGGGCGCGAGGACGGTGGTGTTTTTTTCGCGGTCGGAGACGCGCGTCGAGATTGATTCGACGGAGCGGGTAAAGCCACTGAAGACTGAAATAGATTTGTCTAGTGGGAGGACGTCGGCTAGGAGTGGGGGACCGGGGGGTTTGCCAGTTGTTGTGCTGGTGGACATGCTGGTTTGATGCTGGTCTGGGCGGTGATCTTCTAGTTGTTGGTTGGAGGGGTAGAGGAGTGGGTGGAGGAGTTGGGATGTGGTTGTTGTTGCGAGTGTTAGGAAGAGGAGTGGGAGCTTCATAGTTTTCCTCGGTGATGGGTGAGTGAGGTTGGTGAGGTGGAGTTTTCTTTTTGAGTGGGCAGGGGATCTGATCTTTTGTTGGGTAGGTGCTGCGGTGTGACGTATTGGTAAATTTATTACCTGTGTCCAAGCAGGCCTTGGGCCGGGTAAACTTGGTCGGCTTGCTTGGTTGACGACGGGGATGGTGCTTTCCCTCGTGAGAAGGCGAAAAAGGTGCCAAACCCAGAGCCAGAGAAGGAGAGAATAATATTATCGAAAAGAGTGATGGGGTAACGGTTCTTGAAGATACTTATTAGCAACTGGAGGACGTATCGACCTATTTCTGGAAAGTGAGTTGATAACTCAGGGTTTAGGGCTCATCCAAACCCATCCTGTTCCGACCAACCAACCACCCGAAACAAAACAAAAAGAAATCCCCAAAATCCATTGCCACCCCACCATTCACCGTCTATCTACCCCACCATCACCACCAGCCAAAAACCAAAGATGCAAATACCACTATCAAGAACACTCCCGCGTCTCTCGCGGTTACCACTCCTCCTCCCTCGCCCACTGCCACCAAAAATCCAATTCCCACGGCGAACCTACACAACCCCGGTCCTCGCCAAGCCCACAAAATACACACCACCCTCTCACCCCCCGTCCCCGCCCCGCGCCCGGGACCCTATAAACTACCCCGGTCCTCCAACCCACCGAGACCCAACAAAACGCTACCCAAACACCATGCCGCCGCCAAACACCTGGTTGCACTACTTCCTCACCTCGCGATCCCTGCACTTCTACATTTCCATCTCCGTCCTGCTAGTCCTGGGGGCCTGGGCTTCCGTGACAAACTTCCTCCGGACGACGGAGAGGGGCAGGGAGGTTGAGGGTGAATTATCATGGAGTCAGCCGCTAGATTCCGTGAAGCGGTTCTTGGAGGCGTATAGGTTGCACGCGCACGAGCGGAGTTTGTTGGTTGCGGAGATCAGAAGGAGAAAGGTTGAGGATGTGGATAAGAGGGGGGTGTATAGGCGGGCGCATGGGCTGGAGCAAGCGAGGGTGGAGGGGGAATTCGGTGGGCGGGGGTTTAAGCTCGGGGCGGTGCGGGAAGAAGCAGGTAGGGCTCTCAGGAGGCTGGATGCGGCTGTGGGAGTGGAGGAGAGCCCCACTGGTGGGAAGGGGAGCTGGGTGGAGGAAGAGATTCGGAGGGCTGAGGAGGAGGTGGAGAAGGCTGTTGCGGCTGGAGTTGCGGCTGGGGCTGGGGCTGCTGGAAAGGCTGTGGAGGGGGTGGCAGCACCTGCTCAGGAGGCTAAAGAGGAGAAAGGGAAGGGGTCTTGGTGGTCGAAAGGTTGAAGTATTGAACGTTGAGTGGGGTAGGATATATGCATATGTGAGGCTTTCCTGTAAATTATTTGCTGCTATGGTATACATCAACCAAGTAGTACGCTGTAAGTATATACAAGAGATACAAACCCTCCCAGGACACCTCGGTGTGGTGGGCACTGCGGGGGCCAATAGACTAAGCAGATGACTTCCCAAAAGAACACCGCAAATAGCCAACAATCGCCGAACTTCTAGACAGCAATATTCCAACGAACCCCCCGCCCTTCCCTACAGTCGAGCTATAGACACGCTAAGGGCTTAATAGATTAATAGCTCTAGGTTTACCTACTCACACTGACAGGTATCCCCCATAACCATCAAAACATTTGTTGCAGTAAGTTTTTAATATGAAGCGCACTTCTCACCGTAAACTGCCCATCCCGACCTTTGTTTCTTTTTTTTTCTTGATAAGATATTCCACCACGGGATATACAACAACTTGGCGAACCGCAGATATTTTGCGGGGAGGTTAACGTATTTCCCGGGGAAGCGGGACATCACGTGGAAGCGGAACTTGCTTTTGATGCCCATAGCGTGAGACATCTGGTAGATCAACCCCGCTCTTGACATCAACAAACATTCTAATTCCACAAAGCAGCAACACCGATGGCACCAGCAAAGACCCAGCAGCGGGATGAGCATGAAAAACGAGTTCAGGAGGCGTTAAGGGCGATTCGAGAAGGTCTGGACGGTGGGGTGGCAGCAGCTGTTGAGTTATATGGGGTACCACAAACCACCTTGTATTTGTTAGGCCGACGCCGATCTCTAGTATAACTGAGGGACGTAGGCGAAAATCTTCGTTCAGAGAATCTGTCGAGGAAGGCTCGTCTCATTAAAATAGGTAAAGTAAAGATTTATAAGGTAAACAATTTTATATTGATAAGATCTCTTCTCTGTTGCTTGATGATATCTGTAAAGCTCAGGAGGCACTTCGATATTTATATCCTGAATCTGAGTGTTCACGGACTACTACTAACTACAATGCCTCCGAAGTACCACTCTGGTTTTAATACGCAAATGTCTAGAGTCTTATAAGTGCGAGTACCGTTTGACTCTGAAACTCATCACACCCTTTCACGGTTACGGAATAGTATTCCTCAATTGAGATGACTGTACTATTGGTTATGCCAAACAGCTGCCTTCAACTTAGTTGTCCGCATAGACTATTAGATTACTCTAGTCTTGTTGACTATCGTTCCAGTAGTCTCTTCGGTCATGAAGTGATCAGGTTCATGCTGGGCCACCTAGTGCCAATTGCAAGTCAGAGCCCAACGTGTCAACATCTTAAGGGTCTCCGACTTATCTAGGTCTTCCATTCTGAGTGTGCTTCTCCTTGGTCCACCAGCCTCCGTAGAGGGGTCCTATCACTAGGACCAACCAACCTACAGCTGATCTCAGAAGGGTATGGGTGGATTCGGTATGTCCTTGATAGTCTCCACTACTGGGACATCCTCTTGGAGTATTTTGATGAAAATGTCCTGCCACCTTCAGCCCATAGTTTAGGAAGCCTAACTTTGAAGCCTACTATCTCAATGTGCCTCCCGCAGATTTCTTCCATTCTACTTCCCAGATGTCGCCAAAGGTCCCTCTCCTATATATCCTGCAAACAGCATGCGGTCTGATGGACAGTGGTAATGTATATGGTGTTATGAAGTGGGCTTCATTGATGTAACATTTTAGTAACAGGACACAACTCTCGAAATCTTGCTAAAGATGTGCAGGCCCCATAAGGGGGCCGGAGGGGGTTGTTGGCTTCTCTGGAAAATCGAGGGTCTGTGTGCAGTTACCCTACCGTGAGGTCTGTGTACTTTTTGTCACAGATTTCCATATGCTTAACAGTATTATAGGCTGTCTGGGGAGCGGAAGAGTTGTAGGGAGGAGTATGTTAAGCAACAACAGTTAACTGTAGCTGAGGAGAAGGCTATTACAAAGTGGTATTTTAATATGAATGACAGAGGCTTTCCTCCCTGTCTTGACATGGTGAGAGATATGGCTGCTTATTTGGAAATGAAACAGTTAGGTGAGAAGGGTGAACCATTGGGCAAAAATTGGATTTCCAGGTTTCTAGATAAAAACCTATCGATTACCATCAAGTTTAGCTCTCGTCTTGAGCAGCAAAGAGTACAGGCAAATGATCCGTGGATTATCAAAGACTTTTTCGCAAAACTTACCCACCTTATCTGCACCCACGGTTTGAAAGCCTGCCAAGTATTTAATATGGATAAGAAAGGCTTTCTGCTAGGACAGCCTATTTGAGTATGAGTTCTTTGCCACCGTAGACAATGAAACCCAAATGTCACTCACAATGGAGGCTGCAAGTTGGTTACTGTTGCAGAAACCATTAGTACAGCTGGTATTGCCTTTTCGCTGCTAGTAATCTACCAAGGAGCCACCCAGTATCTGGAATTGCACAAGAACCTCACAGCTGAAGAGAAGAATTATGTTTTCAGCTACTCACCTAAGGGCTGAGTTGATGATAGACTAGCGTTAATGTGGTTCAAGGAGATTTTTGAGCCACAAATAGCACCATTGGTAGGAGGATTACCATGTCTACTTATTCTTGATGGCCATGGTTCCTATTTTACCCTTCAATTTGTGCAATTTTGCCTTGACCACAGCATTCTACTGCTTTGCTTACCATTCCACAGTATACACCTTCTCCAACCTCTTGATGTGGGATTGTTTTCACACTACCAGCACTATCATAGATGTGAGATAGTGTTAGGCATATGGAAATCCGAGACATGCGCACAGACCCACGGTAGGGTAACTGCGCACAGACCCTCAATTTACCGGAGTGCCAACACCCCCCACTGGCCCCCTTATGGGGCCCGCACGTCATTAGCGAGATTTCGTGAGTTGCGTCCCATAACTAAAATGTCATATCAATGAAGCCCACTTCATAACACCAGATACGTCGCCGCCGTCTGTCCGACCGCATGCTGTTCGCAGGATA
>JACCEG010000236.1:232158-243854 GCA_014065205.1 Tuber brumale | reverse complement strand
GAAACCAATCATAAAACATATAAAGTATGAAACCGATACTCGAAACCAAACATAAAACATATAGAGTATCAAACCCTATACTATCAGGCTAGAGGCGCACCGCGCTTCCTGAATCAAATTCAAAACTCAAACAGTATCACCTGATACATGAAAATCCTAAACCAGTAACCAGTACCGGTTACACCGTGAAAACAAAATAAAACCCTTATTTCAAAATATAACAAGAAAATTCCTAATCCTCGCTATCATAGTCAGAATTCAAATAAGGATCCCAAAAACCTCTATCAACCAGGGGTACATTTTGATAGCACTCAAAGCCATCCTTAGTAGGAGAATAACACATAGGAATAAACCCAGAAAATACCGTAGGAAACTCATCTCCTGGCATGTTATCTGTCCACCATGCCTGAACCAATTCCATTGCATGTTCTAATCCTTCCACCGGTTCCCAACTATTCTCACTTGCAGGATATCCTTTCCAACTAACCAAAAACTGTCCCTTTCCATATCGTTCTCTGTAATCGATGACTGATTGAACTTCCTATTCCTGTTCTTCGTTGATGAGAATGGGTGCCGGCTTTGCAAATGCTCGTCCTGGAAATCGGAAATCGTCGTTAGGGTGGTAAGGTTTGACTATTGAGCAGTGGAAATCTTCTTTCTTCCTTCGATACATTCTAGCATCCATGCTAACTGTATAGTTCTGTGTATGTTCATCAAATTCAAGTACTGTAAAAGGGCCTCGCCACCGTGGCTGTAATTTCCGAGATCTGCAAGATTCCGTTGCAAACTGGTCTCCAAAGACCATAATCCTTTCCCCAATCTCGACAGTTTTGTGTGGTTTCCTTTTCTTAATCGCTGTTCTTTTCGCTCTTGCTCTTGCCAACCGTAACGCTTGGTATGCCGCATTTCTGATCTCCTGGTGTCGATTGTAGTAATCATCGGATGCAGGTACTCTGGTGGCATTGACTTTATAGGTATCAAGTAGTTGGTATTCTCGTCCATACACAGCCTTATATGGTGACATTCCAATAGTATCAGAATGACCTGCATTGGAGTAAGCTGTTACTTCAGGGAGGGAGGTCAGCCAGTTGGTCTGACGGGCATTCACAACATTCCTCAATGCTGTTTTCAGTTCTCGAATCTTCCGTTCTGCTTGTCCATTGGTCTGGTGGTGGCCAGGCGTAGCCATAATGTGTTCGACTCCTATTGTCTTTAAAGTTTGTTTCCAAAATCGGGAGGTGAACCGAGGATCAGCATCGCTAACAATCGACGTAGGAATTCCATGAGGGGTGAAAATGTGGTGACGGAGTAACTCCATTGTCGACATCGCAGTAGCGTTTACTTATGTTGGTATCAGCCAGCTGAACCCAACCGCTCTATCTACCACCACCAATACTGAATCATATCCTTTCAGCTTAGTAAAAGGACCCATGAAGTCGATCGCATAGCTCGCAAATATCTCAGAGGGAAAAGGAAGCGAGAGGGTGTTGCCAGTGGGTAGTGTAGTCCTTTCCCTATTCAGTTGTCATATGTCACATTGCTGTACATAGTCTTTGAAGTCCTTCCTCATCTCCGGCCAGTAGATGTATTCTGTTGCGTACCGGAGGTTTCGATCAGCGCTATGGTGTCCTTTATTATGTATCTCCCCTGTCATCAATTCTCTTAGCGTTTCTCCATTCACTCTATGACCTTTTGGAACGTAAAGACAATCTTCTCCTCCTCTTGTTGTAGCGTAGAGTAGACCGTTTCGTATTCGGTAATGTTGCATCATTCCGTTTCGTGAAGTGAGGTTGGAATCCTTTGCTAACTGATAGATAGGGTCGTTTCTATATCCTTTAACCATCTGTTCCCTCCAAATGTTCTTCATATCATCCACTGCTTGGATGATATCTCTTTCGTCCACTGCTCTTTCTAATACCTTTTCCTCCTCTTCCTCTTCAGGTGTTTCTAACACCTTGTAGAGCTCGCGTTTCTCGTGAGGTAGGGAGGGTGGTTCCACTACCGGAACCTCATTCAGGTATGCGAGGGGCCCTCCATAGAGGGGCTCATTGTGGTGGTGTTCAGGGTACTCGGAAGTCTGACTTTCGGTAGAGGGTGTGCCACAGCCTAGCGCTTTCTTGACACGTTCTTTGATGGCTCGGATATCGAGGCGGGGGCGTGGTGAGTGGGTATGTCTATTATTGTGATCGTCATCAGTGTTAGGCGGAGTTTCGATAACTGGTGGACTGCGGCAGGGGGAGCCGGCGTAGGTCTTAGTCTTCGGTTTCAATTCCTCGTGGTCAGGAAAGAAAGGTATGTTGCAGAATGCCCAATGCATTGATGCATGTTCAAGTTTCTCCTCACTCCTACCACTGGTATAACTTGGATGGTCCCCCCAATCGTTTAGAGGTTCGCTATTTCTGTAATCGTCTGCATCTATCTGTGCTTGCTCCAGGCTGCAGTTGCTTCCACATTCTGAGTGAGCACCGATGTGCTCAACTGTGAGGGCTTCGAAACGAGACATTTCGTTTTCAATAGTAGGTTCTTCTCAAGATAGGAATGATGAAATAGTTGAGGAACTAGGTAAATCGTCTTCTGATGTAGGATCATTTGCAGTATGTGGGTAATCATCGTTCTCATCATAAAGGCGGGGTAAGGAATCCGCTAAATAGTTCCATTTTCCTGGACTGTACACTATTTCAGTATCATACTTCCCAATAAACCCTCGCCATCGTAACTGTTTTTTGGTAGGTGTTCTGCTTGTTTTGAGGTACGTCAGAGGTAGGTGATCTGTGACAATAGTAAACTTGCTTCCTGCAAGTATGTGATGAAATGCCGTCAGTGCATCGACTATTGCTAGGGCTTCCTTGTCGGTTGTGCCATAATTCATTTGGGCATTAGAGAATTTCCTGCTATGAAGCGAAGCAGGTCTGGCGTTTTCTGGTGTTTCTCTTTGTCCTACCCATGCTCCCACACCTGTGTTGGATGCATCGGTTATCAACCATATTGGAAGTGACGAATCATACTGTAGTGGTTTCATAACCTCGTATTTTGAAACAAGTCACTTAACATTATCCATGGCTTGGTCTTGGGTGGCGGTCCACACAAATTCTGCAACTCCGGTGAGTTCCGTTAAGGGTGATATAATGGTTGCAATATGTGGCAAAAACTGGCTGATGTAGTTGACCGTTCCTAGAAATTCGTGTAACTGTTTCTTAGTCTGTGGCGTAGTCCATTCTTCGATCTTTGCTATCTTTTCTGGTGCTGGTGAGAGTCCTTCATTGTTGATGACATGCCCCAACACCTCTATGCTTGTGGCGAAGAATTCTGATTTCTTCCTGCTTCCGTAGAATTGTGCCTCCTTCAGCTTGTCGCAAATCAGAGATATGTGTTTCAAATGTTCAGACTCTGTATTGGAAAAAATGAGTATATCATCAATATATACCCACATGAATTGTCCTAGGTAGTCGGCGAATAGATCGGACATTATACGCATGAATGTTCCTGGGGCGTTCACATCTCCCTGTAGCATTACTTTGCTAACAAAACATCCAAATGGTGTTTTAAAAGCGTTTTTGCTCACATCCTCTGGTTCCACTCTTGTTTGAAAGTAGGCATCGCTAAGATCGATTTTACTGCGGTATCTTGCCCTTGCTAGTGCATTCAGGATCATCTTTTGGTCTGGAATGGTTTCAACATCTTTGATTGTGATCTCATTCCTCGCTGTGAGATCTACTAATGGCCTCATTCGTTTTTTGTCCTTTTTTTCTTGTACAAACATGGGTGCTGCCGACGAAACTGCCTGTCTCTTGATAATTCCTGCTTTCTCCTTTTCTCTTAGCCATATGCTCATATCGGTTGCCCATCGTTCCGGTATCGAGTAAGTGGGTAATGAGCGCTGCTCTTTCCCTGGTTGCAGATCTATCTTATGATTGATCTTCCTTAGGGGTGGTAAGTCTTCCGGTATTTTATCGGGAAATACTTCCGCGTGTTGGCTCATGACATCTTCAGTGCTGATCACCGCTGCTCGGATCATACCACTAATAGGTGTGCAAATAATGCGAACATTCTGTTTGGGGAACAGTATTGCTAATTTGCCACATTCGATTTGAGCTTGGTGTTGTTCTAGGAAAGGCATTCCTATCAGTGCATCATATTTCGCCAGGTTTCCGACCAACATCTTAGTTCCTGGTGCTCTCAGCTTTTCTGCTGATATGTTTACAGAACATTCTTTATGACCTTCGGATCGTGATCCTTTCATAGCTAGGTGTATTCTGATTGGTGTTTTCAATTCCTGACAAGGAATTCCGTGGGTTGTCACAAAGGTAGCGCTAATTAAGTTTGCTCCTATTGATCCAGTATCAAACAGGACTCTGGCTTCTTTGCCATTGATGTGTATCATTCCTTCGAGAGCGTCATGGGTTTTGATGTTTGTTGGTCTAGCGGCCATCACGATAACGTCTTCCTCTTCTTCCTCTATTTCCATACCATTGATAAATACCTCTTCTGCTAGTTGTTCTTGTTCAATTCTATTGGTGGTAACTTCTTTCTTCACCTTAGCCTTGCCCTTACCTTTGCTCTTCTCATCTTTGCTAGGACAGTCTCTTGCTAGATGTCCTTTACCTCCGCAGGTATAGCAAAGACCCTTTTCTTTTCGTTCCTTAGGCTTAGAGTGGGGCTTGTTGCTGGCTTTTCGATTTTCCTTTCGTCCTTCTTGTCTGGAACTGAATTCTTTTGCTGGTTTTTCGAACCTTTCCTTCCCATAAGCACCAGTGCTTTTTAGAGTAGCATCTATGCTTTCCGCATTTTGTATAGCTTCCATAACAGTATCGGTTTCAGCATGCTGTAATTCCGCTTCTTGCCGTAGTCTAGGGTGCATGCTCTTGAAGAACTGTTGGATGAAAGCATAGTCGCTTATGGTATTTGCAGGTAGGCGTGATCGGAACATCAGCATGTCGGTTGCTATGGTTGATATTCGCTGTATCTTGCCATTATGCACTTGCGAAATTTCATGGAACTTGCGATAGGTATCATCTTTCTGTTTTGAAGACTGGAATCTTTCTCGTAGGAATCCAACAAGGTCTTCTCTGGTCATGTCTTCACCGAAATATTCTGCTGCTTGGAAGGCTGCTTCTTGAGCTCGTCCTTCAGTATAGAGAATCCAGTAATTTCCTCCTCCAGCCTCGCTAGTCCGTAGTCCATTAATCCGTAGATATAACTGTACTGAATTATACCATCTATCGAACGCTTCTGGTTTGAGGTCATCTCCTTCACCAGTAAACTTGCTGGGTGAAGGTACTTTGATGCTGAGCTTAGCTGTAACAGCTGGGTTAGGCCTGGGTGTCGATGGTCTTGGGACTTCTGGTGCTGGGGCTCCGGACCCTGAGGGTCCTGCTTCTGAAGCCATATCGTCTGATCCTTTATCGCTTTCTGAGCTATCTGGATCGTTACTCGGTGGTGCTTGGGGTACTTGTGTACCTGTAGGCTTTCGTGGGGATTCTGGGTACCCTCCGGGGGTAGTGGTTGGCGGTTCCAGTGGTTGTTGTGATGATCCTTCTGCTGATTGTTCAGCAGCGTCTCTGGCTAACTGCCTTGCAGCTGCTTCGCTTGCTGCCTGCTCCAATGCTGGAGTCTTTGTGAACCGTCCTTTCGAATCCCTGGTGCGCTGTTGAGAGCCTTTCTCAGGGGCCTTGCCCTTGCTTGGTCCTGAAACGCCTTCTATCTTGATAACTTGCTGAAGTTAAAAAAATGTAACCGCCTCTCGGGAGATGCGGTAATCGTAGGGTTAACGGGCTTTGTTCTGTACCAAGGTGGTAACTAGCGAATCAAAGTCCGGAGGCTTTAGCCAAGGTTGTTGAATAGACTTCTTACTGTATCGCAACTACTGAAGTCTCCGAGATGTTTGGTAGGTCTTAAACTAAAGATTCTTGAAGCGAACTGAAGAAAGTAACTGTTCAACCAAGTATATTGAAAACTCTGTCTGCCGAAGTCTGCTCCTTCTAACGAGAAGAATAGCAGTTCTTAAATACACTTCCTAGGCTACCGAGAGCCTTGTTCTCATAACATAATAGACTCCAAAACGGTAGCCTTGAAACCAAACATAAAACATATAGAGTATCAAACCGATACTCGAAACCAATCATAAAACATATAAAGTATCAAACCGATACTCGAAACCAAGCATAAAACATATAGAGTATCAAACCCTATACTATCAGGCTAGAGGCGCACCTCGCTTCCTGAATCAAATTCAAAACTCAAACAGTATCACCTGATACATGAAAATCCTAAACCAATAACCAGTACCGGTTACATATCATACATGTTTTTATTTTTATTTTCTTTATCTTCATGTATGTGTTATTATTTACAGTATAAGGGCTTGCATGCAGTGCTAGCTATAGTATAAACAATCCCTATTCCTCCATCTGCTCGACCCGACCATATTTCCAAAACCCTTTTGTTAGCATTTAGTACGTAGTACTGAGGTTACTTTACAGACAGGTATTAGAGTTGGAGAGTACAGTGGGCATCTCAGCCTGGCAGTCATATATTCACTTATGTAGTAACATTTGTAGTTAGGAAATACATAGAAGTTCCTATCCTCTCATTCTACTATGTACACCTGTACTATCACCTCTGGTATAGGCCTAACCTCACATCTCTCCCAAAGAAAAACTCATCTCTACCTCACCTATGACTCCCGAGAACAGGAGAAGCCTAATAAAGGACAAGTGGGAAAATATACAGTCACCAGTTAAAAGTCTTCATGAGGGGCTGACTAAGCAACACCGTAAAACCAAAACGGTAATAGTTATGGTTGCGTAGATAGTATTGTGTTAATTACCTATTGATCACAACGCCTCTCAAACCAAAAACACAGTGAAGAGAAATGTCAGAGGTCCTTAAAGGCATGATAATTGCCTTCTTTTAGTGCTTTCATAATTATTCTTTTGTTGCAAGACTTGTGGAGCGATCAGAGAGTACAGTACAGTCATTTCTGAAGCATGCAGTAGAACACAGGTATATTCGCAACCTACTACGCTCTGGGCAGCCTCCAAAACTTGGTAGATGAGATAAAAGCTGTATCAAGCATGCCTGAAAAAAGAATTGGTTCCAATCAAAAGTGAAGGTGTGTGCCATACTCTGTATTAATAAATAATTCAATAGGTAATCTGATATCTTGGCAGCTGTCTTGGAATGTTTGTCCAAATGTCAGCATATCAACTCTTAATTGCTACCTATGGAGTCAGAATCTTCGCAAGTGGCTTGCAAAGCACCAGGTAAAGCTTACTGAGGAGCATGCTGCTAAACAACTTCAATAGGCAAAAGAGCATAGAAATTAGACTCTTACAAATTAGTATTGAGTAATCTGGAATGATGAGTGTATGGTGGAAAAGGCAGGGATAGCATGGTAGTGTTGGGTATTCTGCTACCCATGGGAGAAGTGGCTTCCTGAGTGTTGTGACCTTAAATTAAAGTACACAAGTGCTTTACTAATAGTTTGGGCTTGCTTTTATAGATTGGAGCATGGAGAGCTTCATTGCCTAAATGACAAAAAGATTATGAATGCGGAATACTATATTAGGATGCTGTCAAAATAGGTTCTTTCCTTCTGACAATACCTATTGGATATAGGATTACAGCTACTTTTCATACAGGAAAGAGTACAAGTCAATACAGCATGGATATCCATAGCCTTTGTGGGGGACCACAGCATTAGCCTATACAACCATCTACTGTACTTCCCTGATCTCAACTCAATTGAGTATATTTGGGTTCACATGAAGCATATACTACACAGAATGCATCCTGATATAGTGAACCTAAAGGGATCTCTGGAAATGATCCAGAAGTGACTAGCTGAAATTTTGCTGAAGGTATAGGAGGAGGTACTGGAGGGGTATTTTGAAGCAATACTTGATTCAATGCCAGACTAGGTTCAGGCAGCTATTGAAGCCAAGGAATAGTATAAGAAAAACAAGTAAGAGTATGCTTTTAGACTTTTGATTTTGTGGCTTCAGGTACTACAGGGGGGGAGGGTAAATTTTAATTATATAATCAAGCTTAGCATTGGGAGCGGGATTGCAAAGACTTTTGACTGATGACTGTAGAAAGGTAACTACCCTGAACATCACAGAAGAATAAAGGAAAAAATTGTACCAAGACTTACAAATACCCCAAGCCAGAAGATACACATTGGCGGACAAAATATAGAAACATTCCCAGAATACGATGCAGACTGAGATAGGTGCTGACTGTTGAGGATGGTGGAAGTGGATGGAGTAGTAGGATCCTAACTAGGGAGTATGTACAGCAGTAGAGTGCGAGCTTATCTAATGGTAAGAACAAGGCAGAAACTGAATATGAGCTTCTCCACTATCGGTAATCATGTTCGTGTCTGAGAAGGTGGTCTTTAAGAGAAGAAAAGGATGAGATAGACTGAGTGCCTGTTGAGATATCCTCACTTACTGCAAACTGTGTTTCTAGCCATTTGTTACATGAGAAGTGACTAGTCACCGACTATGAGAAGAGCCTTGCTGTTAGGCATAAGAAAATCTAAGACAGGTATACAGACCCATGGTAGGGTAACTGCACATAGACCCTTGATTTTCTGGAGAGAGCCAACACTTCCCTCTGGTCCACTTATAGAGCCTGCACGTTATTAGTGAGATTTTAGTAGTTGTGTCCTGTAGCTAAAATAGCAGATCAATGAAGCATACTTCATAACACCATATACATCACTGCCATCTATTCAGCCATATCCTGTTCATGGAGTATATGAAAGGGGACCTTTGGTGACAACTGAGAAGTGGAATGGAAAAGATCTGTCACAGGCATAGTGAGATACTAGGATTCAAAGTTAGGCTTCATAGTTATGGGCCAAAGATGACAGGACATTTTTGGTGAAATACTCAAAGAGGATGTCAGTGGTAGAAGCTAGTGAGGACATACTGAATCCACCCATACTCTTCTGAGATCAGTTGTAAGTTGATTAATCCTAGTAATAGGACCCCTCTACAGAGGCAGGCAGACATTAGCAAAAGATTTCTTATATGTCCTATACTTCCTGTACATTTGATGCTCAGAAAGATCTAAATATAAACTCGGATTCTGGATAGATGCGCCTGGAGACAGTACATCTTGACACGCTCTTTCTGCATTCAGATGTACTAGATGTGCTCCAATGAGCTCCTCACTAGCAACTATTCCCCCCACGACTGGATCCCGACTCACTAACTGTGGACACCCACAAACACTTATTTCCATCTACTGACATGTTTCTTTTACTGATCCCTTGTTCTAGAGTCCTGTCAATATCTTCCCACCGCAACCCCTTCTTTATCCATGAAAGCTTGTTCCATACACGTCCTATCCATATCCTGCCCCTTGGTTTATGTTTGTATCTAGACATTTTCCATTTTCTCTCTGATCTCACCATACTTCTTTTTCCTATTATTCCTCTGATCTAATTCCACTCTGTATTTCTCCATACCTGCCAGCAGTGTATACAGCATCACTTATTTCCATTCATATACTATCTGCATTTTCTCCATAGTCCCTATCCTAGTTTACATGTCTCCAGATGCTTTCCATACTTTCTCTGATCTTCATGTACCTTCTAGCCTCACTTTGTATTTCTTTGAATCTGCCGGATAGATCTATGGAGTCCCTCATGATTTCATGTTTCATTCAACTCTTTCTACAATCTGCTATTATGTACATTTTCCTATCTCAATATCTTTAATACTCTGTGACCCTAGCCAGATCACGTCTATCAGCTCCCATACTAGCTTACTTTCTCTGTGATACTTTTGACTCATATAATAATTTGCAATATTATTTTCTCTTATAGATATATAATCATATACTAATAAATTCATTTTCCTTCTTATTCTCAGGGCCACTTTCATCTACATGCTACAGGGGATCTCCACATGTGCTGACCAAATATGGGTCAATTGAGTCCGTCTGTAAATCCTACGCTTCTATCCGTTGTAGTTCCTTCTAACTATATCCTCTCTGAAATGTATGTGCATAGCCAACACCAATAGATTGTGATCCAAGGTGCAAAGAATGAATGCCAAACTCTCAGTGCAATGTGTAGAGATTATCAGAGTATCTATCGGTCCTCTTTTCACGTGTTATCCAATTATTTGCAATTCTATCCTTCAATCTGCTTATTATCTGTTGCACGATTTGAGTCTGCAAAAGCCTTGGTGTATTGACCTACATTTCCAGCTGACGTTCTAGCAGTCCTTTGTTTCTGTTAGCTTGATTATCATCTTTCTTGCACAGATTTTTATCATTACCTCGTGAACTGGAACTTGAAAAATTCACATTGTCTACAAAGATTCCAGTCTACCAGCCCCATAGAGTAGGACACAATATAGTCATGGTCAAACCCAGAAAAGGGCCATTGATTTTTCCTAGGAATGTATCATCCAATGTACCTCTCCTTTACTTGCCCAAATAAAATTGTGCACAAATAATACAGGGAATTTGTACGGCTAGGAATCTAAGAGAAAGTACCTGTTGGCATTGTTAGACAGATTTAGTCTTTTCGCAGTCTGGAATAATATGTTAGGCATATGGAAATCTGAGACAATAAGTGCACAGACCTTACGGTAGGCTAACTGCGCACAGATCTACGGATTTTTGGGAAAGCTAATACTCCTCTCTGGCCTCCTTATGGGGCCTGCACATTAGTAGTGAGAATTCGAGAAGTACGTCCTATAACTAAAATGTCACATCAATGAAGCCCACTTCATAATACCCTGTATGTTACGGCCATCTGTCCTACCATATGCTGCTCGCAGGGTATACAAGAGGAGATCTTTGGCGACATCTGGGAAGTAGAACGGAAGAATTCTGGAGGAGAGGCATTGAGGTTATAGGCTTCAAGGTCAGGCATCCTAATTATAGGCCAAAGGTGACAGGACATTTCCGGTGAAAAGCTTCAAGAGGATGTTCCAGTAGTGGAGACTATTGAGGACATACTGAATCCACCCATACTCTTCTGAGATTAGCTGTAAGTTGATTAGTCCTAGTAATTAGACCCCTCTATGGAGGCGAGTAGACCAAGGGAAATCACGAGCAGAGAAGAAGACCTAGATAAGTCGAATACAGGAAGGATGTTGACACGTCGGACTTGGACTTGCAATTGTTACTAGGTAGCCTAGCAGGACACTGATCACTTCATGACAGAAGAGACTGCCAGAATGATAGTTAATAAGACTAAAGTAATATAATAGTCTATGTGGATAACTAAGTTGAAGGCCACTGTTTGGTATAACAAATAATGCAGTCATCTCAACAGAGGAATACTATTCCGTAACCGTGAAAGGGTGTGAGAAGTTTCAGGATCAAACGGTGCTTGCACTTATAAGATTCTAAAAGTTTGCATATTAAAACTAGAGTAGTACTATGGACACAGAGTAGGTAGAAGTAGTCTGCAAACACAGAAATGTGGGATATAAATATCGAAGTACCTCCTGAGCTTTACAGATATCATCAAGCAACAGAGAAGAGATCTTATTAATATAAAAATTGTTTTACACTTTAAATCTTTTACCTTACTTATTGTTAGGCGGACGCCAAACTCAAGTATATAACCGAGGGACGTAGGCCAAAATCTTTATTCGGAGAATCTGTCGAGGAAGGCTCGTCTCGAAAAAATTAGGTAAAGTAAAGATTAAAGCGTAAAACCTGTCTCT
>JACCEG010000236.1:150742-223651 GCA_014065205.1 Tuber brumale | reverse complement strand
TTGCTTGATGATCCCTCATCAGCCTAGAATAAGTATCTTGTATCATAATCCATGTATCAAAGTATATTAATTATAATAATAACTTTGACCTCAGAGGGAGTTGAACACCTGACCTTGTAAACCAATACAAAAGTCATACCAACTGAGCTACAGTATATGGTGTTATTAAGTGGGCTTCATTGATGTGACGTCTTAGTTATGGGACGCAACTCTCGAAATCTCGCTAATGACGTGCGGGCCCCATATGGGGGCCGGAGGGGGGTGTTGGCGCTCCGGTAAATTGAGGGTCTGTGCGCAGTTACCCTACCGTGGGTTCTGTGCACATGTCTCGGATTTCCATATGCCTAACACTTATGTATTGAGGTGAGCCTTTTGTGACAGATTTTCTAATCAAAGATTTGGCCTACATCCCTTAGTATTACTAGAGTTTAGCTTCCACCCAACAGTATACTGATAATTCTCCTGTTACCAAGGCCTACTATATGAACTATGAGTTTACTTCAAACTCTACCCTCAGCTCTTACTTCGATTCCATTTTTGAAGTACCTCACTGTTCTATTTTCATTCATAAATTTGAAGAAATATTTGACACAGAGCTGTGCGAAATCGAATTCATGAAAACTCTAGAACCATTGTGGTTCATATTATTATTCAGGATTCTAATGCAGGATCATTTCAATCAGATATATCGCACCCTGCGCAGTCCAAACTTCTGGAGAAGTTCAAGCTAGTTAGAAGACTTCATCGAGTGGTGTACTCAGTCCTCCAAAAAGCAGCAAATAGACACATTTAGCTAAGAACAGACCAGTTCTTTGACATGGGCCTAAAACCCATATATGTACTACAAGTACATTTTAAGCCGTTAGAAAAAGGAAATTCAGGTTCAAAATCCAGAATTGCATCGCCCCAATCCTTCCATACTATCTCTAAAAAAATTACTTGTTATACTACCTATGAGTTATCAAATTCCTCAACCTTTTTAGAGGAGAAAGAAAGTATTGGCATGAGGTACCAGACCCAGAATCCAATGATACCGTATTAGGATTAAAGTTATCAGAAAAGCTTTTCAATGGGATAGCAGAAATACGAAAACGTCCGAAAGGACCAAAACAGATTATGGAAGGAGAACCAATAGATACTAGACCAGATGACTCTGATGATGGAAGTATGGTCCAGTTCACACATAGTCCCTCCACGAGCAACAACCTTCATTTTAGTCAATCTCCATCTCTTACCTAGGGATCTCGAAGGGCAACAGACATTCCTATAGGGCCACGATCATGTGCTGTCTCTAGTATGCACCACATATCAAGATCAGTGATTCCTAAACCTTTTGAAGAATGCGAGGTCAACCTAAAGGATTTGGCCAAATGCTTAGGGATAACTCTCGCATGAATTTGGCGAGATATTGATACCTCTATTGACTCAGCCAATATTGCCTTTAATAGGCTTACAGGTACAACTTAAGAGAATGCACTAAAGTTGAGAGAAGTACAATGGAAATTGGAAGAAGGGCAGGACTGTTAGGCATATGGAAATCTGAGACATGTGTGACCCACGGTAGGGTAACTGCGCACAGACCCTCGATTTACCGGAGTGCCAAAACCCCCCTCCGGGCCCCTCACGGGGCCCTCATGTCATTAGCAAGATTTTGAGAGTTGGGTCCCATAACTAAAATGTCACATCAATGAAGCCCACTTCATAACACCAGAGACATCACCGCCGTCCATCCGACCGTATGCCATTCGCGGGATATATGAAAGAGGACCTTTAGCGACATCTGGGAAGTGGAATAAAGGAGATCCGTTGGAAGCGCATTGAGATAGTCGGCTTCAAAGTTAGGCTTCCTAAACTACAGGTCGAAAGTGACAGGACGTTTGCGGCAAAATACTCTGTGAGGATATCCCAGTAGCGGAAGCTATTAGGGGTATACCGAATCCACCCATACCCTTCTGAGATCAGCCGTAGGTTGGTTGGCCCTAGCAATAGGACCCCTCTATGGCGGCCGGCGGACCAAGGGGAAGCATGCTCAGAATGGAAGACCTAGATAAGTCGGAGCCGCTTGAGACGTTGACACGTCGGGCTCGTACTTGCGATTGGCACTAGGAGGCCCGGCATGAACCTGATTACTTCATGACCGAAGATACTACTGGAACGATAGTCAACCAGACTAGAGTAATATAATAGTCTATGTGGACATCTAAGTGGGAGGCTACTGTTTGGAAAAACAAATAGCCCAGTTATCTCAACAGAGTAATAATATTCCGTATCCACTCAAGGGTGTGATAAGTTTCAGGGTCAAACAGTGTTCGCACTTATAAGATTCTAGACGTTTGCGTATTAAAACCAGAGTGGTACTTCGGGGGCATAATAGTTAGAAGTAGTCCGCGAACACTCAGACGCGGGATATAAATATCACAGTGCCTCCAGAGCTTTACAGACATCATCAAGCAACAGAGAAGAGATCTTATCAATATAATATTGTTTTACGCTTTAAATGTTTATCTTACCTAATTTTATCGAGATGCGCCTTCCTCGACAGATTCTCCGATCAAAGATTTTGGCCTACGTCCCTCAGTTATATACTTGAGTTTGGCGTCCGCCTAACAGTATATTGATAGTTCTCCTGTTACCAAGGCTCACTATATGAACTACAAGTTCACTTCAAACTCCACCCTCAGCTCAGACTTCGATTATATCTTCGAAGCACCTCACTGTCCTATCTACATTCATACATTCTAAGAAATCCTCGACGTTGAGCTCTTTGAAATCGAAGAAGAATAAACGCAGGAGCCCTCGTAGTTCACCATACCTTTCGCGATCTCCATGAAAGATCAATTCAATCGCATATATCGCACCTGGCATGGTTCGAACTTTGAGTGGAGTTCTACCGTGTTGGAAGACATTGTCGAATGGAGTACCCAGTACTCCCAAGACAAAAGATCAGGCACAGTCATCCAAGGATCAGACATCTCCTCGGCCTGGGCCTAACCAATCTTTATATGTACTACAAGTACATTTTAAACCTCGAAAAAGGGGAATTCAGATTCTGAGTCCAGAATCAGATTAACCAAATCCTTTTATACCTACACCTCTAGAGTATCTCAAATGTTGGATACCTTACATACCAGTCCTTAAACCCTTTCAAGGATATCGAGAGCTCTGGTACGAAGTACCAGTAATTACACATCCAGGGTTATTAGAGCAATTAGCCTACCTGGAAAGTATCATAATGGCGGAGATACCTCAAGACCCAAGAAAAAGAATAACGGCGGGAGAACCTATGGACACACGGCCTGATATGATGGATAAGACCGATGATTCGCCTATATGGAGTCCCTCCCCGTCAACACCTCAGGAAGCCACATTCCAGAGAGAAAAGGTACTTGCTTACCGATCCTCAAGTGCTGCTAGCACTCATAAAATATCACGGGTCCCTATGCCTAAACCTGGAGGAGACTACGCTGCAAACTTGCCCAGATTAGTTGCCCGTCTTGGGATAACCTTGGGGTGAATAAGGCAGGACATAGACACCTCGCTCGACCAACCCAACATCACCTTCAAACATTTGAAGAGAGCCACCCAAGACAATACCTTAAAGTTAATTAAGGTGCAACAGCAAATCGCTGAAGGACAAGATGTCCACGACAATGATATTGGACTCCTATTAATGCAGCTGGCGGGTGTGGAAGCAGAGATCCAGGGGATTCAAGAGGAAATGGTGTGAGAAGTTTCAAAGAAAATTGACGCCCAGGAAAGGCATCAACAGGAACATGAAGATGTAACTATGAGGTTACCTGGAACCCTCGGGGAACAAAGCCAAGCGGCATTAGCTCGAGATCAGACTCTGGAACAGATGGTCCTTAGTCTAAGGGCCAAATTTGTCGAGTTCCGCGCCCAGAGTGTCACTCGCGAAAGAGAGGTCAACTGTACCTTAGGAAAAATGCGCACAGATCAGACGACGCATTAAGTGGAGATTCACAGGTCTCAAGACCAGCAACAACTGCAGAATATTGAGACAAACCAAGCCCTAAAAGGGCTAACAGCGGCCATCAATAAGATACTAGCCGCAGCACCAAGTCCCAAAGCTGCAGGGCCAGCACCCTTACCCACAGTCCAAAAAACAGATGACGAGGAGTACTATACTCCACCTACACGCAGGGAAAAGGGGAAAGGCGAGGAAGCCACTGATGCATCCCCCTCAGGTGCCCAGGGAGATGACCCTGGAGATTCTAGTGACGATGACGATGATGGCGATGAGAGAGGAAGAAGGAGAGGAAGTCCTATCTGACGTAGGCAAGGACAGACACCAGAATAGTCTGCAATGGCAGAGACACTTGCCAATGCGATGGCGCTAAATATCAAGTGACCATCAGAGCCACCTCCATTCTTTGAGGATAAACTCGTACAAGATATATATGTGTGGATTTTGCAATGCACAGACTATTTCGAGTTGAATCCGCGAATCTGTGACGACGCCCGAGAACGGCTTATATACGCACTTGGTCGTACTAGAGGAGACATAGTGCTTCCTTATACTATTTGGTACTGGAAGGCTATGGACGGTCTTCAAGGGGAAACCCAGCAGCCAGAACTGGCTACGTGGACTCGCTTCGAACATAATATGATCAAGCGATTTAACCCGGTGGAGGCTGAAAGATTAGCACTACGAGCGATGAAACTAGTCGAGTATGACGGCAGTATCGAATGATATCTGACAATCATGCACGATCATAATATTCGTGCACGCATGGCCGGAGAATCCTGGAGGCAGGAAGTTGAATATAAACTTCCCAAAGAAATAGTCCGCAGATTGTCGGCTCTGCAGTATACAACGGATCAAGAATGGGAAGAGGTGCTAAGGCTGTGCGGTCAGTCAGAAGAAGGGGTACTGGCCAGAGAAAAAATTCGGAGAGAGACAAACCGTCAAAACCTAAAGTAGTCCAAAAGGTCAAAAGAGAAGATTGAAGGGACTCTAAACTGAAGTGATAAAGGGAAACTAAACCTTATGTCAAGGGAGGTGGTGCCTGACCACGGAAACGGAAAAGAGGCGATGAGCGAGAAAAGCCCAGGAAAAGGATGTGAGGTACGGCGAGGACCACCCATACAAACTTTGGCCAGGCTCATACCAGTATCCTGCAGAGTGTGACAGATACTCGGAGGCGAGATGGAGATTGTACACATTATGGAAAGAAAAACCAAACCTACCAGACGTATTGGGGAAACGCCCATATATCGGCGGCAACGGTCAGCTCAAGACCAATAAAAATGGGAATTCGGCGAGCAAGATCGGCTATTGTAAAGCCTAAATTAGCTCGCAAAGTCGCGGCAGTTCAGCACCCAGCCTGAGTGAATAAAATCTGAGAACTGGCGGACGACAAAGAACTGACCTAGGTCAGTTCGTTGGTACCAACGGTGCCGGCGTTTGGGTAGTCAGTATCTTAATGGAGCTGGAATCGAAATGGGAACCCCCTTTGGCTGGGGTGAATTGGGTACCGACCACGATGGGGATCGGGTATTCCATGTGCAACTATGGGAATCGAAACCCAAAATGATCAAGGAGGTGCGAAGTGAATCTCTCCTTTCAGGATCAATACAAGTAGGCTCTAAATGAAGGGATCCCACGAGGGACTTATGAGCTTGAACACAAGAATCAATATATGGAGAGTCTCGATCGAAAGAGAGGATAGTTAACATGCCCACATGGCCTGGGAGCCAACAGTACACAGTTCCTCGAGTCACCTGGTAGTTGCCTGCCACCTGTGTGCAAGCAAGTTACTATACCGGAGAAGTTGGGACATAGCAATGCAAGATCTACCTGATAATAATATCCAACAGGAGGACAACCGACGCGGGCCATTCCACCTACCACACGAGTCTGAGTCGTATTATACGTATGTACTATCTTGCCTTCTGGCCAGAGTGTGGGATAGGGATGTACCGCTTTGGTACGCGAGGCTCCTCTGAGGGAGCTTGACGGATAACCGAAAACCTAAGGGAAAGGATCAGTGAAAGTGGGAACCCCATACCAGGGGAGTAAAATGGCAAATAACCGCCTGAAAATCTGCTATGAGCCTAGGTTTGGCGTGTCAGGAGAAGGTATCCAGCCTGAAAACTGGTCATACGCAATTGCGTATCGGTGAAATGCCGCTTAGTATGTAGACTAAGATTGTTAGAGCTAAAAGAGTTACTAGTTTGTCTGTGGAGACCTCAATGGTCGAAACTACGCGGGCGTAGTAACAAACATCTTGTTACTTACACCCGACATCAACAATACCTAAACGAAAGAACCAAGGAAGTCTTATCCGCGCCAAGCGCGTAGAATTAGACGCTCCAAAACCAAAACGATATAACTGGCGGGAGGGGATTGCTTACCTCCATATATACGATAAGCGATACAAAGTCAAAGTTTTATTTGACTCGTGATCCAACGTATTTCTTATTAACAATGACCTAGTTGAAGACCTTCGTGTTCCTATTATTGAATGCAACAATGCAGTTGATATCTTAGGCTTTGATGGATCATCAGCCGCCTCTGGAGGGACCTGTTACACCCTCTCTATAAAATTGGAAATAGGAAAAAATCGACACATTTCAGAAGTGTCATGTGAAGTGGCTAAAGCAGGTCACTATGGAATGCTAATTCCTTTTGGTTGGTGGCATCGTGAACACCCAGTGTCTCACATAGAAGATGCAGAAAATTGGACTTTCTCCGTAAAATATTGTGAGAATTGTGTGGAAGATGAAGGAATAGCGGATATGTTCAAATACGATGAATTGGTCGCTGGGGATCCTAATGCATACCGCATCAGAAGAATCGGAGCTATCGAAAATATCGTAGAACTCGAATCATTACCAAAAGAATACTGGCATTACAAAGATTAGTTTGAAGCCCAGACGGCAGAAAAATTAGCCCCAAGACGGACTTTCGATTACAAAATAAAGTTGATTCCAGAGTCAACGCGCCCATGGGGACCAATATATCCACTATCTGAAAAACAGCGCCAGGCTTTACGAGAATACTTGGAAATAATGATTAAGCAGGAAAAGATTAATAGAAGTCAATCTCCTGCAGGAGTACCAATATTATTCGTACCAAAGCCAGATGGCAGACTATGCCTAGTTGTGGATTACCGAAATCTAAATAAGATTACAATCTTCAACAAACATCCCCTTCCACTTATGTCCAAACTCAGAGATAGAGTAGCCGGCGCACAGATCTTCACCAAGCTAGACCTTAAAGATGGTTACCATTTGATTAGAATAAAAGAAGGCGATGAATGGAAGGTGGCATTCCGTACAAGATACTGACATTACGAATATACGGTTATGCCTTTTGGATTGGTTAACGCCCCAGCAACTTTCCAAGATATGATGAACCAAGTATTGAAAGAATACCTTGATGTTGGAGTTGTGTGTTATATTGATGATATTCTCATCTACTCAAAGGATGAAAAAGAACACATCGCAGCTGTCAAAAAGGTTTTACAAAGTCTGTCAGACTTTCAATTAGCGGTATTGCTAAAGAAATCAACTTTCTATGCCACTGAGGTAGAATTCCTCGGCTATATGGTAGCAGTCGATAGGGTGTCTATGAGCACCTGCAAGGTGGGATCCATAATGGTCTGGAAAGTACCTAAGTCAGTTAGAGAAGTACAAGTCTTTATTGGATTCGCTAACTTCTACTGATGATTTATCAAAAACTTCTCAGCTATTCGCAAACTCATAACTGAGACATAACAAGGAAATCCAAAGGATTTGAAATAGGGACTGGAACAGGATACGGCTTTCGAAGAACTGAAATACCGATTCACCACAACCCCCATACTGCACCACCTTTTCTCAGAAAGAGAAACAGTGGTAGAAACTGATGCTAGCGACTTTGCACTCAGTTGCGTCCTTTCTCAATACTTTGAGGAAAGACTACATCTAGTGGCTTTCCATTCCAGAAAATTAAATTCGGCGGAGCGCAATTATGAGATTCATGATAAAGAACTTCTCGCAATCCTCGAAGCTTTTCAGGAACGGAGACACTACCAAATTGGAATGGCAAAACTGATTACAGTCTTTACCGACCATCAGAACCTATAATACTTTCTCACCTCGAAAGTCTGGAGTGGCCGTCAAATTGGGTGGGTGCAAAAGCTAGTAGAATACAATTTTCGGATTGTATACCGACCAGGCACGAAGGGCGGAAAGCCTGACATATTAAGCAGGCGGCTGGAGTACCGTCCTGAGGAGGGAGCTATGCATCGCAAACAGAAAATTTTGAAAGAAGAAAAGTTCCTGGTATCACTGGTAGCGAGGGTAGGTGATGAAGGAGAGGACTGGGATGGAGATAAGGATTTGGATTTGGAACCTCGAAGAGGTGGAAAGGAACCCGTTATTAGGGTCAAGAGATTGAGCAAGAAGGTATACTTGCCGACAAAAGGCTCAAGAATGGCGGCAGGACATGACATGTATACCATAGAAGATGATATTGTCCGGAAATATGGTCAAACATTAATAAGGACAGGTATAGCTGTGGGGCTACCCAAAGGGATGTACGGAAGAGTTGCCCCAAGAAGCGGATTAGCGGTCCAAAGTGGAATCTCCACCGGTGCAGGAGTAATCGACGCTGATTACACCAGCAAACTCAAAGTCGTACTTTTCAACCATAAGGATATGGACTGCCAAATAAGAATGAGCGATTGCATAGCTCAACTAGTGGTAGAAAAAGTCAACACCTCAGACATGATGGAAGTAGATGACATGGAAGATATGGGACGAGGAACCGCGGGATTCGGAAGTACCGATATAGCGACAAGATCTTTAATCGTCAAGGAACAGGAACCTTGCATTAGCTACCTACAGGCATCGGCTAAATACAACGAACATTGGTATGATATTTCAGAAGTACCTGAAAAAGTTCTAATGTCAAACGTCATTATCCAGCAAAAAGGTATGAAGCAGTTCAATCCTGAATTTCTAAGTGAGATAAAAGCAGCGATCGGTGTAGACGCAGTTTGGAGGCACCGGAAAGAAGAACTCATTAAGTTACGAGATGAAGGAAAGGATTTTCCCAAAGACTAGACCTTAACCGACAATCTACTATATTATAAGCAAAGACTATTTATACCAGATAGTCAGGCGCTATATACCACGATCACAGAAGGATGTCACAATGCAAAAGTTGCAGGACATTTCGGACAAGAAAAGACTTTAGAAATAATCATGAGAGACTTCTACTGGAATGGACTTGCGGCATGGGTCAATGACTACGTACGATCCTGCGATGAATGCCAATATAATAAATCGCCTAGACACGCCAAGTATGGATTATTGCAACCACTGCATTTACCCTACGCAGCATGGGCGTCTATCTCAGTGGACTTCATGACATAACTACCAGAGTTACAAGGGTGTACTCAGATAATGGTAGTAGTCGATCGATTCACGAAGATGGCACATTTCATCAGACTACAGACAACCGCGACAGCAAAAGATGTCGCAAACGCATTCCTGAAAGAACTGTGCAGGCTTCATGGTCTACTAACCGAAATAGTCTCGGACATGGACTCAAAGTTCGCAGGAGAATTCTGGGAATCTCTTTGCAAAGCGCTGGAAATTAAGCGAAGAATGTCAATGGCATATCACCCTCAGAGTGATGGACAAACTGAGTGTACCAACCAAGTGCTGGAAGGATACCTGCGAAGTTTTGTCAACTATGATCAGGATGACTGGTATCAGCTATTACTTTTAGCTGAACATGCCTATAACAACTCCGCAACCAATGCTCATGGGATGTCTCCATTCTATACGAACTACTGTTTCCATGTACAGACAGAGTGGATGACGAAGCACAAAGCTCAAAATACAGGAGCAACGCTTTATGCGAACTAGATTAAGATGATACATGAACCAGTAAGGGGCTCACTAGATAAGACATGGAAAGGAATGTCAAAATATTAGGACACAAAAGGTCAACAACAGCCGGACTTCAAGATCGGGGACAAAGTAATGTTAAACGCAAAAAATATTCGAACCCGACGGAAATCAAAGAAGCTAAGTCCAAAGCTATATGGTCCTTTCCAAATCATAGAGAAATACGGATCACGAGCCTTCAAACTCAACATATCCGATCGATAGAACATTCATCCCCTATTCCATGTCACACTATTGAAACCCTACCGCGAGTCAGTTCATGACAATCGTCAGCAACCCACTAGAGAACCAGAGGACAGTGATGGTGATCAGCAATGGGAGGTGGAAAAAATAGTAATAAGGGAGATTCGTTCTTACAGGAAACGAGTACGCGGCCGCTATCAAGAGAAGCGGGAACTGTGGTACTTCGTTAAATGGCAGGGGTGTTCAGAAGATGAGAATACATGGGAGCCTGCTACCGGTATGGAAAATGCGGAGGAAGTTGTGGCAAACTTTCATAATGAAAATCCGGACATGCCAGAAAGGGCAGAAGTAAGATAGTGAGGAAAAGGTTTTCCTACCATGGCCAAGTAAACGTGGAAGGTTGTTTACCCTGAGTACATGGAGTCTTAAAATGTACTTTGAAGAAAATTACAAAAATTATAAAGGCATTCGAGGCAAAGCCTGGTAGGAGGGAGCTCATGTTAGGCATATGGAAATCTGAGACATGTGTGACCCATGGTAGGGTAACTGCGCACAGACCCTCATTTACCAGAGTTCCAATACCCCCCTCTGGCCCTCTTACGGGGCCCACACGTCATTAGCGAGATTTCGATAATTGCGTCCCATAACTAAAATGTCAGATCAATAAAGCCCACTTCATAACATCACATATGTCACCGCCGTCCGTCCGACCGCATGCTGTTCGCAGGATATATGTGAGGGGACCTTTGGCGACATCTCGGAAGTGGAATGGAGGAATTCTGAGGGAGGTGCATTGAGATAGTAGGCTTCAAGGTTAGGCTTCCTAAACTACAAGTCAAATGTGACGGGACGTTTTCGGCGAAATACTCTAAGAGGATATCCCAGTAGTGGAAGCTATTAGGAGTATACCGAATCCATCAATACCCTTCTGAGATCAGCTGTAGGTTGGTTGGTCCTAGCAATAGGACCGCTCTACGGAGGCCGGTAGACCAAGGGGAAGTATGCTTAGAATGGAAGGCCTAGATAAGTCAGAGTCTCTTGAGACATTGACACATCGGGTTCAGACTTGCCATTGGCACTAGGTGGCCCAGCATGAACCTGATCACTTCATGACCGAAGAGACTACTGGAACGATAGTCAACCAGACTAGAGTAATCTAATAGCCTACGTGAACATCTAAGTTGGAGGCCGCTGTTTGGAAAAACCAATAGCGCAGTCATCTCAACAGAGGAATACTATTCCGTATCCACAAAAGGGTGTGATAAGTTTCAGGGTCAAATGGTGTTTGCACTTATAAGATTCTAGACGTTTGTGTATTAAAACCAGAGTGGTACTTCGGGAGCATAATAGTTAGAAGTAGTTCGCGAACACTCAGACGCGGGATATAAATATCGAAGTGCCTCCAGAGCTTTACAGATATCATCAAGCAACGGAGAAGAGATCTTATCAATATAATATTATTTTATGCTTTAAATCTTTATCTTACCTAATTTTATTGAGACGAGCCTTCCTCGACAGATTCTCCGATCAAAGATTTTGGCCTATGTTCCTCTGTTATATACTTGAGTTTGGCGTCCACCTAACAAGGACTGCTGTGACAATGAGATAGCCATCTTATTGATACAGTCAACCATGGTAGAGTCAGAAGTGAAGGATATACAAGTAGCTATCATCCATAATATAGTACAAAACTGGCCAAACACAATCAGTAGCAGCAAGCCCAGGAAAATAAAACTGCCCAGTTATATAGTAGTCTAGGTCAGGAAAGACAGGAAGCCCTCGCACCTGACCAAACTGTATGAAAATTAGTTTCAGAATTCCGTAATAAGTTCAATCTCTTGCGAGATCGGACAGTACAACAAGATAAAGGCTTCACAGCATTGTTACTAAACATATACGACACTATGAAAGAGCGACATATGAACATCAGAATGTTGCAAAGAGACTGAACCAAAATTGCCAAAAATATCTTGAAATCTATCAAAGCTTTAGTAAAGGCCATAAGTGAATTAGTGCATAGAAAAAAGGAACCTATGAGATCAGACCCCATACTACTACACTCAGTCTCAGAAGAGGAAAATGAAGAGGACTATTATTCTGCACTATCGCGAAGGGAAAAGGGGAAAGTCAAAGAAGCCACTGATGCAACACTCGCAGGGTCATCAGGAGGTGACTCCAATGATCCAGATGATGACAATGATAATAATGAGAAAAGAGGAAAAAAAAGAGGAAGTCCTAGCTGCGGTTGGCGAGGACAAATACCAGATTAGTCTGGAATGGCAGAAATGCTGGCTAACACAATAGCGTTTAATGTCTAGCAACTGTTAGAACCACCTCCTATTCATTTGAGGCCAAATCTACTCCAGACATATATGTCTAGATTATACAATATACTGACTGTTTCGAAAGAAACTCATAGATTAGGAATAATGCCTAAAAGTGAGTTATTTATGTGCTCAATCGTATATAAGGAGATATAGTCTTTCTGTATACTATCTAACGATCAGTTCCCACCGCCCACTACCTATCCCTACCCCGTGTCCCTCTCTCCACACCCGTTTATGGGTCTGGGAAGGTTCATGGCAGGAAGGATCCACCAGATGCGCGCGGGCAAGAGCTACCTAGCCGCCCACCCGTCCTGGTTCACCGAGGACCCCTCTCCCCTCTGCCCGCTTTGCGAGGAGGACGAAGAGGATTTCGCCCATGCCATCCTATCCTGCGAGTCCCGCAAGAAACCTCGTGAGCGCCACCTCCAAGGCCTTAGTTCGGTAGATTGGGACAGCCCCCTATGGTCAAACCCCTCCGCACTTAACTCCCTCGCTAGATACATAAACGTCACAGCGACGGGTTTCCCGCCAGGAATGCCCCCGGCAGAAAGGGACCCCCAACATGCACCGGATGACGACGCGTCTGCTATTCCGATCCATGGCTTCGCTCCCTGAGGGGAGCTCAGCCTCTGCCCGTTATTTTTCTTTTCTGTTTTGCTAGGAGAAAGTTTCTCGTTATGATTATGCGCTTTATTCTTTTATTTCCTCAGGGATTTTGTGTCGGCTATCGGACATGCTTAGGAGGGCTTTATAGTTTGGTGCGATTGTTTCTTTTGTGTTTGTGAGTTTTGAGATTAAGGTTTTGTTTATGCCATAGCTAGCGCTGCATGCAAGTTCTTGTACCATAAATCAATGAATACATGATAATAATAATAATAATAAAAAAAAAAAAGAAAAAAATTTCTGTATACTATCTGGTACCGGGATGTTATGGACAAACTTCAGGGAAAAATCTAACAGCCAGAATCAGCTATGTAAACTCGGTTTGAACATCATATAATCAAACCTTTCACCCCAGTATAAGCCGAAAGACCAGTACTTGGAGATATGAAGCTGGTAAAATGCGGGGGCAGTATTGAATTATTCCAGATATTCATGCACAATTTAAACATTAGAGCATGAATGATGGGAGAATCCTGGAGAGAGGAGGTTGAAAACAGACTTCTCAAACAAATCATCTGCAGGTTGTTGGCAATCAATTATGACACTGATCAAGGATAGGAGGAAATGCTTAGAACATGTATTCGATCAGAAGAAGTCCTACTCACTAGAGAAAAGCTTGCAAGAAACCAACCACCCAAGTTGAAAATAGTTCAAGATGTTGTCATAAGAGAAGACCGACAAGACTCTAAACCAAAAGGACCAAGCACTAATAAACCTTATGTCTAGGGAGGTAGATTCATACCACAAAAACGAAAGTGAGAAGAGGCGCTGGATAGGGTGAAAAAAAAGCTAGGAGGCATGGTGAAAAAAACCCACACCATCTTTCTGACTGGGCTCATTCTGGCATCCTGCAAAGTGTCATAGACACTTGGAAGCAAGACAAGAATTGTACATGTTGTAGAAAGAAAAATCACACTTGCCAGATATCTTCGGCAGATGGCCATATATCAGCGGTAACAGCCAGTTCAAGACTAATAAAGATGGAAATTCATCATACAAGATCAGCTATTGTAAAGCCTAAATTGACCTGGAGAGTCGCTACTGTCCAGCAACTAACCAAAATGAATGTGATCTGGGACCTGGCGGATGATGAAGAACTCACCTAGGTCTATTCACAGGCACCAATAGCGATGGCGTTTAGGTAGTCAGTGTCTATAGAGAACTGGAATCGAAATGGGAACCACTTTTATTTGATGTGTATTGGATACCGACTACGAGGGGGATCGGGTAGTCTGTGTACAACTATGGGAGTTGAAATACTAAATAATTAAAGCAGTGTAAGGTAAGTCTCTTCTTTTGTGGTCAGAGCAGGTAGGTTCTGGATGAAGGGACCCCATGAGGAACTTGTACACTTGAAAACAAGGAATCAATATATAGAGAGTCTTGACTGAAGGAGAGAATAGTCGACATATCCACGTGACCTGAAAGCCAACAGTATGAAGTTCTACGAGTCACATGGTGGCTGCTCGCTTCTCATGTGCAAGCAAGTTACTATACCGAAGAAGTTGAAACATAGCAATCCAAGATCTACCTAATAACAATACTGACAGTAGGACAACTAATGCGGGACATTCCACCTATTATACGAGTTCGAGTCATATTATACATGTCTACTATCTTGCCTTTTGGCTAGAGTGTAGGGCCGAAATGTACTGCTTTAGTACGTAAGGCCCCTCTGAGGTAGTTGGATGGATAACTGAAACTCTAAGGAAAACAATAGGTGAAAGCGGTAACCCCACACTACTTGAGTAAAATGGTTAATAACCACTCAAAAATCTGCTTTGAGCCTAGGTCTGGCGTGGCAAGAGAAGGCATCCAGCCTGAGAACTGGTTGTACATAATAGTATATCAGTTAAACATCGCTTAGTATGTAGACCTAGATTATTCCAGCTAATAAGTTACTAGTTTATCAAAGAAAACCTCAATGGTCGAAGCTACATGGGCGTAGTAACAAATATCTGTTACTTACTCCCAATAACAATAATACTTAAAGGAAAGAATCAAGAAAAACTAATCCACAACAAGTGTGTGGAATTAGACACTCTAAAACCAAAATGATACAACTGCGCGGAGGAAATCACTTACCTCCACATACACGATAAGCAATACAAAGTTAAAGTCTTTCTAGACTCAGGATCTAACGTATTCCTTATCAATAAGGACTTAGTTGAAGACCTTTATATTCCTATAGTTGAACACAACAATGCAGTTGCTATCTTGGAATTTGATACTCATCAGCAGCCTCAAGAGGGAAGTATTATACCCTACCTATAAAATTGAAAATTGGAAAGAACCAACACATGTCGGAAGTATTGTGTGAAGTTGCTAAAGTAGGTCTCTATAGGATGATAATTCATTTTAGTTGGTGGCATCGAGAACACATAGTGTCCCACATAGAAGATGCAGGAAATTGGACTTTCACTGCAAAAGGTGATAAAAACTATATGGAGGAGGATAAAGGGATAGCAAATATGTTCAAATACAATAAATCAGTAACTTAGGATCTAAATGCTTATCGCATTAGTTGAATTGGAAATATCGAGAACATAGTGGAACTTGAAACGTTACCAAAAGCATACTGGCATTACAGACATTTGTTTAAAGCCCAAATAGCAGAAAAACTAGCCCCAAGATAAACTTTCAATTATGAGATTAAGTTAACATGAGGATCAACTCCCGCTTGGAGACCTATACATCCACTATTCGTGAAGCAGCTTAAGGCTTTAAGAGAATCCATGAAAACCAAGATTAAACAGAGAAAAATTACTTGAAGCCAGGTGCCTGCGGGAGCAACGATATTATTCGTACCCAAACTTGCTGGAAGACTACGTTTAGTTGTGGATTACTGAAACTTGAATAAAATTACCATCCTCAACAAATATCCCTTTCCATTGATGTTCGAACTTCGAGACCGTATAGTTGGCGCCAAGATTTATACCAAGTTAGACCTTAATAATGGCTACCACTTGATTAGGATTAAGGAAGAAGATGAATGGAAAACAGCTTTCTGGACGAGATATGGGCACTACAAATATGAGGTTATACTATTTGGATTGGTCAATACCCTGGCAACTTTCCAAGATATAATGAACCAAGTACTTAAAGAATACTTGGATGTGGGAATTGTGTGTTACCTGGACGACATCCTCATATATTCAAAGAACGAAGAAGAATATATTGAAGCTGTCAAAAAGGTTTTACAAAGTCTATCAGACTTTCAATTAGCAGTATTACTGAAAATATCAACCATTCATACCAAAGAAGTAGAATTCCTAGTCTACATTGTGGCGGTTGATAGCATAGCCATGAGAATCTGAAAAGTAAAATCTACAATAGTTTGAAAACCACCCAAATCAGTTGGGGATGTACAAGTCTTTACTGGATTCGCTAACTTCTGCCGATAATTTGTAAAAAACTTCTCCGCTATTTGCAAGCTAATAACTGAGACATTACAAAGAAATCCAAAGAATTTTAAATGGGGAGTTGAGCAGAATACCACTTTTGAAGAGCTAAAGTATCAATTCACCACAGTCTCCATACCACACCACCTTTTCCCAGAAAGAGACACTGTTATAGAAAATGACGCTAGCGATTTTGCATTCCATTGCATCTTTGCTCAATATTTTGAGAAAAAGCTACATCCTGTAGCATTGCATTCACGAAAGTTGGTCTCAGCGGAGTACAATTATGAAATTTATAATAAGGAACTACTGACGATCCTCGCAGCATTCAAAGAATGGAGACACTACTTGATCAGAACGGAAAAACCGATTACAGTCTTTACCAACTATCAAAATCTATAATACTTTCTCACCTCTAAAGTCTGGAGTGGCCAGTAATTTCGATGAACTCAGAAGTTAGTGGAATACAATTTTCATATGGTATACTGACAAGGTATGTAGGGCTAAAAGCCTGACATATTAAGCAGACGGCTGGAGTACCATCTAGTAGAGAGAGCTACACATCGCAGATACAAAATTTTAATAGTAGAAAGTTTCTTGGTATCACTAGTAGCGAGGGTTGACGATGAAGGAGAAGACTGGAATGAGGAAAAGGATTAAGACTACCAACCTCAAAGAGGTGAAAAGGAACCCATGATTAGGGTTACTAGATTGAGCAAAATAGCATACTTGCTAATAAAAGGCTCAAGAATGATAGCAGGACATGATCTGTATACCATAGAGGATGATATTGTCCTGAAATATGTACAAGCATTAATATGGACTGAGATAGCTGTAGGGCTATGCAAAAAAACATTCAGAAGAATTGCTCCAAGAAGTGGATTAGTAGTTCACAGTAGAATCTCCACCACAGTTGGGGTAATTGATGCTGATTACACCCGTGAAATCAAGGTCGTACTCTTTAACTATGAAGATATAGACTGCTAGATAAGAATAGGTGATCGCATAACCTAACTGAGGTAGCAAGAATCAATACCTCGGACATGATGAAAGTAGATGACTTGGAAGAAACAGAATGTGGGACCGCAGGGTTTGGAAGCTCTGATATAGCAACAATATCCTTGATGGTCAAAGAACAAGAATCTAGCATCAGTTACCTGCAGGCATCAGCTGAATACAATGAATATGGGTACGACGTTTTAGAAGTACTAGAAAAGGTTCTAATATCAAAAGCTATCATCCTACGAAAAGATATGAAGCAGTTTAATTCTGAATTCTTGAGCGAGATACAGGCAGCCATCAAGACAGATACAGCTTGGAGTCAATGGGGGGAAGAACTCATTCAGTTTCGAGATGAAGGAAAATACTTCTCCAAGGACCGGACCTTAACCGACGATCTACTATATTATAAGCAAAGACTATTTGTACTGAATAGTTAGGTACTATATATTAACATTGCAGAAGGATGTTACGATGTAAAAGTTGCAAGACATTTCGGACAAGAGAAAGCCTTGGAAATCATCATGCATGACTTCTATTGGAAAGGACTTGCGGAATGGGTCAACGACTACATACGATCCTGCGACTAATGTCAACAAAACAAATTGCCTAGACACACCAAGTATAGATTACTGCAAGCACTGCAAATATCCTTCACAGCATGGGCATCCATCTCAGTGGACTTTATCACACAACTACGAGAGTCACAAGGATATACTCAGATAATGGTAGTAGTTGATTGATTTACAATGATAGCAGACTTTATCAGACTACAAATATCAGCTACCACTAAGGATATCGCAAACACATTCATGAAAGAAGTTTGGAGGCTACACGGCCTATCGGCTAAAATTGTCTCAGATATAGACTCAAGGTTTGCAGTAGAGGTCTGGGAATACCTGGGCAATGCACTAGAAATCAAGTGAAACATCTCAATAGCATACTATTGAATTTGTATATAGCGGCACAATCGTAATAGCTTGAGTATGAGAATGCGGCACACTATTAAAGATATACTGTAGGTGCACTTAGGCATGGAGTATGGTAGTAGGAAGGCAGATTGGTTGTAATTCTTGTCCTTAATTCTTTCTAATACTTGGAGCGGTAACCAGTATATATACAGGTGCGTATACTTAAGTGAAGAAAAGAAATTAACATGAAAATCTTGTAAAAACATAATTGCAAACAAGTTTGACCCTGAAAAACTGCCAAGAAAATTCCAATAAAAATATATATAAACTATCATAGTGTGAGAAATTTTAAGTGGTAAATTAACATGCAATGCATCTTCTGAAAGAGTCACAGTACATAAATGAAAATAACCAAAATATCCCGCCCAAGCAATAAGAAAATATATATCCAATTATCGTATCATTATTATGAAATATAAATAAAATATCCATTGTATATGCTCTAGCTGTAGTATTGCTCATGATCTATATGTAAACCAGAAATAAAACTAAGGAGAGAAATACAAGTTATTTAAAAGAAATATACTTATAAAACAAATAAATTTGAAATTTCAACACATACTATCCTGAAACTGATGGACAAATGGAATGTACCAACTAAGTCCTAGAAGTATACCTGTGATGTTTTGTCAACCATGATCAGGATGACTGGTATCAGCTACTACTACTAACTGAACATGCATACAACAATTCCGCTACCAATGCTCACGGGATGTTCCCATTTTATGCAAACTATAGATTCCATCTACTGACAGAGTGAATGAAGGAGTGAGAAGCTCAAAATCTAGGAGCAATGCTCTTTGCGAACTGGATCAAGATGATACATGAACAAGCCAGAGGATCACTAGAAAAGACAAGGTAAGGAATGTCAAAATACTATGACTGAAAAGCTAGAGAACAGCTAGACTTTAAGATCGGGGACAAAATAATGTTAAACATTAACAACATGCGTACCTGATGAAAATCAAAAAAGCCAACATGAAGCTTTACAGTCCCTTCCAAATCTTGAAAAAATTGAAGATCGTGAGCCTTCAAGGACAAGATTTCTGATTGATGGAACAATCATCGCATATTCCATATTGCATTACTTGAACACTATCGTGAATCAGTTCCTAGCAATTGCCAACAACCTACTAGAGAACTAGAGGATATTGATAGCGATCTACAATGGGAGGTTGAAAAAATAGTAAGAAGGGAGATACGTTCTTACAAAAATCGAGTACATAGCTGCTATCAAGAAAAGTGAGAACTGTGGTACTTTGTCAAATAGCGAGGGCATTCAGAAGATGAGAATACATGAGAGCCAGGTACCGGAATGGAAAATGTGGAGGAAGTTGTAGAAAGTTTTCATAATGAAAATCTGACCATGCCAGAAAGGGCAGAAGTAAGATAGTAAGGAAAAGGTTTTCCTGCTGTGGCCAAGTAAATGTGGAAGGTTTTTTACCCTAACCAGACTAAGTCTTAAAATGTATGTAGAAAGAATATGACAGGTTATAAAAGGTATTCGAGATGAAGCCTACTAGGAGGGAGCTCATCTTAGGCATATAGAAATCTGAAATAATAAGTGCACAGACCTCATGATAGGATAACTACACATAAACTCTCTATTTTCCAGGAAAGCAACACCCTCCTCCAGCCCTCTTATGGGGCCTGCACGTTAGTGGCATGAATTCGAGAGTTGCGTCCTATGACTAAAATGTCACATCAATGAAGACCACATCATAATACTATACACATCACCTCCATCTGTCCAACCATAAGCTTTTTACAGGATATATGTGAGGGGACCTTTGGCGATATCTGCGAAGTGGAACAGAAGAGCACTGTCGAAGGTGTATTGAGATAACAGGCTTCAAAGTGAGGCATCCCATTTATGGGCCGAAGGTGACAGGACGTTTCCGGTGAAATACTCTAAGAGGATGTTCCAGTAGTGGAGGCTATTAATAACATACCGAATCCACCTATACTCTTCTAAAATCAGCTGTAGGTTGGTTGATCCTAGTAATAGGACCCCTCTACAGAGGCAGGCAGACCAAGGAGAAGCACACTCAGACAGCAAGACCTATATAAGTCAAAGACTTAGTAGATGCTGACACATCAGGCTTGGACTTGCAATTGGCACTAGGTAGTACAGTATGAAACTGATCACTTCATGACTGAAGAGACTATTGGAACAATAGTCAATAAGATTAAAGTAATATAATAGTCTATGCAAATACCTAAGTTGAAGGCCACTGTTTGGTATAACAAATAGCGCGGTCATTTTAATAGAGGAATACTATTCCATAACTGTAAAAGAGTGAGATGTTTCAGGGTCAAACTGTATTCGTACTTATGAGATACTAGATGTTTACATATTAAAACCAGAGTAATACTTCATAGGCATAGTAGTTGAAAGTAGTCTGTGAACACTCAGACGTAGGATATAAATATTGAAGTGCCTCCCAAACTTTACAGATATCATCAAGAAACGGAGAAGAGATTTTATCCATATAAAATTGTTTTACGCTTTAAATATTTACCTTAACTATTTTATCAAGATCGCCTTCCTCAAGAGATTCTCTGATCAAAGATTTGCCCTATGTCCCTCCACTATTCTAGAGTTTGGCATCTGCCTAACATCATCCTCCTTACTAAGTAGGTAGAGAGGGAGAAGGATCCTCTGTGAACTAGGATAGGTATGCAGCAAGGTAACCTTTACCTAATTACACTTGATAGATTCTATACACTGTGAACCTCTCAAGGTCCATGAAGGGGTGCGGGGTCAGGCAAAGAGTCTTAGTGTAGAAAAGGGATGGGGAGAACTACATTAACCAGTTGTAGGCAAGCTGAGTTTGCACAATCAGTTTTGCTACCTTGTAGGAAGATGCCAGGCCTTGAGAGGAGTCCTGATCGTGGAACAGAAGAGAAAAACTCAGACATAGGAGGGGACTAGATAGGCTGATCAAGAGTAGTATCTCATGAGCAATTGCATCTAAAGAGAGGTCTTTTCTTATAAGGGAGGAGAGGACAGGAGTCTTCTACGGCCGGGAAGTATATATAGAGGAGTGGGCTCTATTAAAAGACCTGTAAGCTTCATGCGAGCAGTAGAGAGAATTAGTGGTGAAGGTAGAGTTGAGGCCGACTGTCACTGAGTTCACTTCTGGAGGAAGACATACCATGTGAAGTACAGCCAGTCTCTGCTGGTAGCTTACAAGGAGGGACAGGAGAGGGAATGATGACTTGCACGCAGCCCATCTTCTTGGAAGGTTTCTTTTTTTTTATCTTCATATCTTTCATTATTATTTAGAGTATACGAATGTGTATGTAGTACTAGCTATCATATTAAACAATCATTATTCTTCCATTTGCCCAGCTCAACCAAATCGCCAGGACTCTCTAGTCTGTGCTCAACCACACATTTTGCTTAAAGAGAAACCTGTCCCTACCTCACAAGTGAACTCAGAAAATTGGAGAAGCTTAACTAAAAACAAGCAGTAGAATATAGGTAGGTAATTATTTGGAACAACACAAAATGAACAAAGTAAAAATCACACCAGATTCCGCAAAAACAATTAAGTCAGACATAGGTGTCGGCAGACAGAAACTGTAGAAGGTATCTTAGAACATGATGCAACTATGAAAAAGAGCAGACTGTAGAGGTCAGCGGAAGAGCAGGGAGCAGTAGGATACTAGCCAGGGAAAGGATATAGCACTATAGTGCAAGCCGATCCAACTGTTAGATGAGGAAGAAAACAAAATGTGATGATGTCAACTCTCAGCAATTGTGTTCATGTCTTACTAGATGGTCTCCAGTGGAGGAGGGCAAGTAATTTACTGCATCTCTTATGTAGTCCCTTGTTCTCTGACAGATAGTATCACTTAGTGGATAGGATACCACTACTTAAGCTGACTATAAGGAGGAGCGAGATCAGCCCGTAGGCCTATTGAAGAGTTCTTACATACAGCAAACTGTATTTCCAGTAATCTGAAGAATAGAATGTAAGTAGTTGCTGATGATATAGAAGAGCCACGCTAAGTGATATGAGGAGGATAGGACCAGGCAGTAGAAGGGCAGTATCAGAACTCAAGAGAAGGAAGGACTCAACTTATAAGAAAGTGAAAGAAGTATTAGGAGTATGCCAAACTCTAGTATAACTGAGGGACATAGGCCAAATCTTTGATTGGAGAATCTGTCGAGGAAGACATGTTGCGATAAAATAGGTAAGGTAAATATTTATAGTGTAAACAATATTATATTGATAAGATCTCTTCTTTGTTGCTTGATAATGTCTGTAAAGCTCAAGAGGCACTTCAATATTTATATTCCATGTCTAAGTATTCGTGGACTACTTCTAACTACTGTACCTTCCAAGTACCACTCTGGTTTTAATATGCAAATATCCAGAATCTTATAAGTGCAAACACGGTTTGACCCTGAAACTTCTTACACCCTTTCATGGTTAAGGAATAGTATTCCTCTGTTGAGATGACTGTGCTATTTGTTATACCAAATACTGGCCTTCAACTTAGTTATCTGCATAGACTATTATATTACTTTAGTCTTGTTGACTATCATTCTCATTGTCTCTTTGGTCATGAAGTGATCAGTTTCATGCTGGGCCACCCAGTGCCAATCATAAGTCCAAGCTTGACATGTCAGCGTCTTACAGGTCTTTGACTTATCTAGGTCTTCCTATCTGAACGCCCTTCCCCTTGGTCCACCTGCCTCTATAGAGGGGTCTTATTACTAGGACTAACCAACCTACAGCTGATTTTAAAAGGGTATGGGTGGATTCGGTATATCCTTAATAGCCTCCACTGCTGGGACATCCTCTTGGAGTATTTTACTGGAAACGTCCCGTCACCTTCGGCCCATAATTAGAAAGCCTAACTTTGAAGCCTATTATCTCAAGGCGCCCATGACGGAGTACTTGTGTTCAACTTCCCAGACATTACCAAATGTCCCCTCCCATATATTCTGTGAACAGTATGTGGTCGGCTAGACGCCGGTGACGTATAAGATATTATAAAGTGGGCTTTATTGATGTAACATTTCTGTTATGGGACACATCTCTTGTAATCTCACTAATATCGTGCGGGCCCTATAAGGGGGCCAGAGGAGGGTGTTGGCTTTCCCAGAAAATCGAAGGTCTGTGTGCAGTTACCCTACCATGAGTTCTGCGTACTTATTGTCTCAGATTTCTATATACCTAATAAGAAGGTAGTAGAGAGGGGGTGAGGACAGCCATCACTTCTAGGCTGAAGCTATAATAGAAGGAGATAGGAGGAGTGAGTGTTCATGAAAGTCCTGTATTGAGTGTTGATTTCAAGTCTGAGAACAATAGAGGAAACAGAGGATGCCCATCTTATTGGTCTTTTTTTCTTCTTTCTTCCTTTCTTCTTTTTTTATCTTCATATGAATCACTTGATTTAGGATACAAGAATCGTGCATGCAGTACTAGCTATAGCATAAAAGAAAATCCATATCCTCCTTCTGCCCAGCCCAACCATATCTCTAGAATACTCAGGTATGGGTCTAACCTCAAATCTCGCCTAAAGAAAAACCTGTCCCTACTTCATAAGCAAACTCAGAGAATAAGAGAAGTCTAACTAATAACAAACAAGAAAATATAAGAAAATAACTACCTAGAATATCACAAAAAATAAAACAAAGTTTGCACTATATCTTACAAACAACTAAGTCAGACATACCCACTAGCAGATAGAAACTATAGAAAGTATCCTGAAACGTGACCTATCTGAGAAAGGGAGCTAACTGTAGGAGCTAGTAGGAGTAGGAGTAGCAGTAGAGTACCAGCCTAGGAAAGGATATAGCAGTAGGGTACAAGCTAATCCAACCGTCAGGTCAGGAAGAAAACTGAACACAACTGTATCAACTCTCAGTAATTGTATTCGTGTCTTACTAGGCAGTTCCTAAGGAAGAAGGGCAAGAGTTTATCGTATCTTACATATGGTCTCTTGTTTTCTCAGAGACAGTGTTACTTAGTAGATGAGATACTTCCTTTTAAGCTGACTATAGGGAGGTTGAGATTGACCCATGGGCCTGCTGAAGTGTTCTCGCATACTACAAACTATATTTTCAGCTATCTGAAGCATCGAAAGTAAACTGTCACTGACTGGGTGGAGCATCCTCACTAAACAAGATCAGGAGGAGGGACTGAGAAGCAGAAGAGTACTACCAGAACCTAAGCAGAGGAAAGCCTCGAGGTATAAAGAAAGTGAAAGAAAACAGTAAGGGGAGGATGGAGATGGCTGTCATTCCTAAGCCAATACCGTCATGGGAGGAAAGATGGTATGAATGATCATAGGAATTCTACATTAAGAGTTGATTTTAAGGGCGAGGGAAATAGAAGACATAGAGGATGACCCATCTTCTTGGTCAACTTTTTTTTCATTCTTTTACTTTTTTTTTTTGTTATCTCCATGTATTCATTGTTATTTAGAGTACAAGAACTGGCATATAGTGCTAGCTATGGCATAAACAATCCCCATTCCTCCTTCCACCCAGCTCAACCATATTCTCAAGACTCTCTGATATGGGCCTTACCACACATCTCCACTCTAAAAGCCTGAACATATCTGAAAAAATGAAAGAAAAGACCTCAGAACAAGGCAGGAGAATATAAGAAAGTAACCACCCTGAACATTACTAAAAAACAAAGTAAATATCGCACCAAATACCCCAAACTAAGCTAAATATATATACTGTCAGACAGAAACTATGAGAAGTATCTCAGAATATGACTTAATGGAGAAAGGGGACCTTCTGTAGTAATTGGCTGGAGAGGGGGGGCAGTAAGGTGCTAGCTAAGGAAAGAATATAGTAGTAGGATGCAAGTCAAACTAATCGTCATGTTAGGAAGGAAACTGAATACAATTGTGTCAACTCTTGGTAACCATATTCATGTCTTACTTGGCAATCTTTAGTGGAAGAGGACAAGCATTTTACTGTATCTCTTATGTAGTCCGTTGTTCTCAAAGAGATAGCGTTACTTAGTAGATGGGATACTACCACTTAAGCCAACCATAGAGAGGGGTGAGATGGACCTATGAGCCTATTGAAAATTCCTTGTATACTGCAAACAGTATTTCCTGCTGTTTGAAGTATGGGTACTGAACTGTTACTGCCCATGTAGAGGGATCTCACTAAGCAAGATGAGGGGAATAGAATGGGTAGCAGGTAGGCAGTACCGGAACCCAAGAAAAGGAAAACCTCAATGTATAAGAAAGTGAAAAAGGACAGTGAGGAGATGGTGGAGATAGTTATCACTCCTAGGCGGAAGCCATGATAGGAGGAAAGAGGGAGTAGATGATTGTAGAAATCCTGCATTAAGGATTGATTTCAAGAACAAGGAAAATAGAGGAGACAGAGGATGGCTCATCTCCTTGGTCTTTTTTTTTATTTTTATTTTTTATCATCATGTATTCATTGTTTACAGTACAAGAACTTGCGTGCAGCGCTAGCTATGGTATAACCAAAACCTTAATCTCAGAAATCGCAAGCACAAAGGAAAAACTCGCATCAAAATTTAAAATCCTCCTAGTGGTGTCCAACAGCCAACACGAAATCCCAAGGAACTAAAGCAAAAAAATACAAAATTCGTAACAGAAAATAAAATCAACCTCAACAAAGAAAAACTCTTTCCGGGCAGATCGAAGCATGTGGTGGGCATCCCACTTCAGGGCCTGAAGCTATGGATCGGAAGCTCTGTGCATCGGGGAGAGGGCTTGAATGGAGGGTCCCAGCACGCAGGCGGCATGCCAGGGGGAAAGCCTGTAGTAGTTATGTTGAGGTACTGTTAGGCGGATGCCAAACTCAAGTATATAACTGAGGGACGTAGGCCCGAAATCTTTGATCGAAGAATCTGTCGAGGAAGGCTCGTCTCGATAAAATAGTTAAGGTAAAGATTTAAAGTGTAGAACAATATTATATTGATAAGATCTCTTCTCCGTTGCTTGATGATGTCTGTAAAGCTCGGGAGGCACTTGGATATTTATATCCCGCGTCTGAGTGTTCGCCGACTACTTCTAACTACTATGCCCTCGAAGTACCACTCTGGTTTTAATACGCAAATGTCCAGAATCTTATAAGTGTGAACACCGTTTGACCCTGAAACTTATCACACCCTTTTGCGGTCCCGGAATAGTATTCCTCTGTTGAGATAACTGCGCTATTTGTTATGCCAACCAGCGGCCTCCAACTTGGATATCCACATAGACTAATATATTACTTTAGTCTAGTTAACTATCGTTCCAGTAGTCTCTTCAGTCATGAAGTGATCAAGTTCATGCCGGACCACCTAGTGCCAATTGCAAGTCCGAGCCTGACATGTCAATGTCTGAAGGGGCTCTGACTTATCTAGGTCTTCTATTCTGAGCTTGCTTCCCCTTGGTCCGCCGGCCTCCGTAGAGGAGTCCTATTGCTAGGACCAACCAACCTACAGCTGATCTCAGAAAGGTATGGGTAGATTCGGTATACCCCTAATAGCTTCTGCTTATTGGGATATCCTCTTAGAGTCTTTCGCCGAACACGTCCCGTCACCTTTGGCTCGTAGTTTAGGAAGCCTAACCTTGAAGCCTACTATCTCAATGCACCTTTGACGGAATCTCTCTGTTCCACTTCCCAGATGTCGCACAGGGTCCCCTCTCATATACCCTGTGAACAGCATACAGTCGGACAGACGGTGGCGACGTATATGGTGTTATGAAGTGGGCTTCATTGATGTGACATTTTAGTTATGGGATGCAACTCTCGAAATCTCGCTAATGACATGCGGGCCCCATAAGGGGGCCAGAGGGGCGTGTTGGCACTCCGGTAAATTGAGGGTCTGTGCGCAGTTACCCTACCGTGGGTCTGTGCACATGTCTCGGATTTCCATATGCCTAACGGGTACCTCGCTAGTGAGTGGAGGGCGTTAATGTCAGTCCATAGTGAGCTATTCCTGCCAATGTCTGTGAGCCCCCAGAGGTGGCGCTCACGAGGCTCTTTGTGGGACTCGCAGAATAGGATGGCATGAGCAAAGTCCTCCTCATCCTCCTCACAATGGGGGCAGAGGGTGGAGGGGTTGTCAGTGAACCAGGAGGGGTGGGCAGCTAGGTAGCTCTTGCCCGAGTATATCTGGTGGATCCTACTCGCGACAAACCTCCCTAGGCCCATGAACAGGTGAGGTGAGAGGGTCGCGGCACATTGATAATAGAGTGGAGGGGGGAACTGGATGGTTCAATCCTTGGCGAGTACAATTCTCACTCGCACCTTGATTGACTGGTAGGACGGGGACCCCATCTTTAGGGGGAGCTGGTCAGGAGGAAGAAGGTCAGGTGAGGCCACTGGAATTGGGCCGGAGGTGTCAATGAATGGCAGGGTGTGGTGTGCAATCGCGTCTAGTGGAAGGTGCTTTCATACGGGGGGGGCAGGGGTTGTTTTCCTAAGGAGAGGGGCGTAGATGGACGTCAGGCCTCGGGTGTAGTGCCGGTGGTCCTCTAGGGCCTGGAAGGGGGAGGACGTGGGAAAGGATGGTTGGAGCCGCGCAGTCGCCAGGTTGGCCTCGGGAGGGAGGCATACTAGCCGGACAGCAGCCAGTCATTGTTGGTGGAGGACCAATAGTGGGAGGGGGGGAAGAGCCGATTCACATGCCAGGATGCCAAGCGGGGTAGAAGAGAAACAGTTCATCACCCACCACTGGACAGTCCTCCAAAAGACTGACATACGATCTAGAAGGGTGAGGCTTGCTCATCTCCTTGGTCCTACTGACCTCCTCATATAGTCACTTTTCATACTGCCCAACTTATATCTTGTATCATGCCACTCCTATGACTCACAACAGTGAGTTATGTGAAATCTGTCAGCTGACTCCTATATGTTACTGCACCACATACCTTAACCTAATTATAACTTAACAAACAAGTTATATGACCTAATTGGGTCATATGCATAAATCCCATGACCTCCAAGTGAGGTCATTTGTGAAACTCGTGATGTTGTCTGACTCATAATCATGAGTTATTCAAACATACAACCAATCATAATATACCAATAACTCACAAGCATGAGTCATGTGAAATCTCAGGACTTCTAGTAAGGTCATGTGTAAAACATAACATAACTATGACTCATAACTATGCGTCATATGAAACCTTAACTTTGCTAATCCACTGTTCATGACAGTGGAAATATAGCAGACTAAAATTATACTTGTAGAAAAGAAAACACAAGTAAAGGCTAAAGAGCCATCAGCAGATGAAGAAGTATTAACTTAAAATCTCTAGAACTAGTAAAGATGAAAGCCTGTATGTTTCAAAAAAAGAAGAAAAGAAAAGCTTATCTGGCAGATGTGCCAAGAAGGCGAATTAATAATGATAATAATAATCTTGTATCATACCGTACCCGTATTTGGCGCTTTCGTATATACGGATATTCAATCAATCAAAAGCCAAACACAGGTATTACAATGTGCTACAATTGCTCGCGGACCTCAGATGCATTTCTCTCCACACTTGACACATATTTTCGATCATCAAATATCGTGGGAAGTTTATTTAAAGCTGGTGGGTCCTGAGCACGGATCATCACTGGCCAGCGCTGCATGCCCCGGCGTCTTTTCAAATCCCTATAATAATAGAAGTATCATACCGTACCACAGGATATTATATATATCTCGTACCCACTCCTCCTCCCTCCCCCCTCCCCCACCAGCTCTCTTCGCCCTTTGGTAAGTTCACCACACCTTCAACCCGCGCACCTCCTTCCTCCAGGCTGCCGATATGATACTATTAAGTTGGCACTTAACCCTACACCCAACAATAGCTGGGGAAGGTTGTCACTTATGATGATATTCGCGGCAAATGCCCGCCTTATTATGCAAAATGCGGAACGGTCCGACATATTTCCCAAAATACTGCGAAGTGGGGAGAATATCTCTTTCTTGGGGCCCTAGTTGGCAAAGGGAGATTTTCTCGAAGCCGAGCGTCAACGGAGCCCTAGTACCGTAGCCATATTTCCAACAGTGCCGAATTGGTGCACCTCCCCCAGCATAGGTGTGTAGGCGCTGGGGTTAGTTCGAGTAACCCTCGGATTCGGCACATCGACGATTTCCCCATTTTTAAATTTATGCTTTTTCGCCTCTTCGGAGGTAGTAAAGAGGATAGAAATCCTCACCTCCCTCCCCCCTAGAGCTATCTAGCTACCAGCGAGCATCCATTCTAAGGCGCCTTAGGCATTTCGCGTATCCACTCTTGATAGCCGGGGTCGGCCATACAATTTCCTAAGGGCGATTTGTTGGTTTGGGTGTCGAATCCACTCCCTTCAAGTCCTACCTGGTGAAAAAGGTGGCCTTATCAATGCCGAAAATCTCTCGATTCTGTCACGTTAGCACCTTCTGTATCTTCCCGCGGAACAACTTAGAGAAGTGGAAGTAGGGCGTTTCTCTAGCCGCATCTCTCTTATTCAGACTGCCAGCGCCTCTTCTTGATATACATAAAGCGGGGGCATTCGTGGTCAGAGCCACAGATACGATGGATCTTCCTTAGTTCCTTTCTCGTGACCAGTTACTGGCCAATTTTACCTGCCAATGCCTCTTCTACCAGCTCCTTGATAATATCGGCCCATTTGTACCCGATTCCGTACCACGGGCAGTGTCCTACCCTCTCCAGACCCTCTTACAGATAACCTTTGGCGCCGGCTAGCCTCCTCGGCATTCCGATTGGGAGGGCGAGGAGTAGTGGGGCCGCCTTCCTGCTGGGAGGACGCCTGCCATTCTTAGGAGTAGCTGATGTTGGGTATGGAAATAGCGTAGTTTTCGTGATACCAATACCAATGGTAATGGATGACCAACCTGTCCGGCAAGCAGGAGCTAGAGTGTATGACCTTTATAAACTTGTTAGTTTCTTTTGGAGGGTCAGTGGTGGGAGTCATCTATTGTATAATATATTTATATTGAATCTATTGTAGAATCATGACAATACTATCGACTTCGGTTCACAAGCGAATTATTTAAAGTTGTGCGATACCAGCAGTCCAAATCCCTTGCATTCGTACAGCTCCTTACGGCGCGATAGTCTGGCCATGATTTTGTTGCAAAATTGCAAAAAAAACGTCGCCATAAGCGTCACTGTTGATGGGAATACTATTAAGTATGATACCAGGTATGATACCAACTTTTCCTAGTAATTAGAAGCGGTCAGTCTATCCAATGACAAAAATGCTTTCCACAAAAACTAGCTGTAAAAGCTGTACCAGAGACTTGTACTCGAGTACCGGTAGCTATTGGGGGGATTCTATCCTCTTCAGTTTAAGCCAACCATGATGATCAGATACGGTGCTCATGAGGAAAGCTAGAGCATCGGATATAAATGCTGCAAACTTCAAGCCCCAAATATATTTGATCTATGAGACGCCACAACCACTAAACTTAAAGCAGGGAGAGCGATGCACTTTCATTCGTTTGCACCCATACCGGTACGGTACAGTCTCTCTTACCATGGCGTGTAGAGCAACATATCTGCGATACAAGTACCATAGCCTTTGGGTGGGTCACACATTCTTCTCGTGCAACATAAGTTAATTGTTTAAGGGTGCATCGATCGACGCAGCCAGGGGGGCGCTCACTTGGGAACTTTTTACCGTACCGTACTTCTTTTCTTTTGCTCTAGCCGTTTGGACTGGACTGTACTTATCAAGCAAGCACAAATCACGCTTGCCAATAAGAGCACAAGTTTGATAAGTTGGGTTCCTGGTCACCGCCCAATCCCCCGTTCGTGTGCCCCAAGGCGTGGGCAAGGACCACAATTGGGCAGAATTTTCAATTTAGGGTAGAACCGGCGTCAAACTTCCGCTCGACACCCCCCACACTTGTCTACTCGAGTACTCGAGTATCCAACGGAAGGGGTATCATGGAAAAGGAAAAAAGAAAACTGAATTGGCGGCATAGCTCTTGGTGATCCTTCAGCACGTGGTCCACTAGCTCGTGGGTGCTCTCCGGCTTAAGCCCTAATTACTCCTGAACCCGTCATTGTTCTGTATTTTTTTTTGCTGTTATCATAGTTCACTCGTATCGAACCGTAAAAACTGGAATGACCAAGAATCTCACCAGGACATTGGAGTTGCCCCTCCCACCGGTATCGTGGTAAGGTCTGTGATTTTCACGGTACCGATACTTATATGGTAACTGGGATTGAAGAAGACTGGCGTGGGGTGAAGAAAAAGATCCTCGAACTGACTTGTGGCCCGTGTGTGGGGAAAGACATGGCATTTACAAGAATCTGAATACTGTATGTTTATCTAAGCTATTATGCATACCATGCACTTCACTGCTCCCGGTATTTTTGAGCTTACTTTTCATCTCACCTAAAAGGAAGGGTAAGCTCCATTCAGTACGACTTTGACTATGATACAGTTATGATACTCCAAAAGAGCGCCCCTGACATGCCCATCGTAGAGCGGCAGGTCCTTTAAGGTTATACCAAAAATCCTTTCGGTCCACCTTCATCTCCAGCCAAGCGAGGAAGTCTTGTATCGCGCGAAAGTCTTGGGGTTGTAAAAGAGATGGGTGAGTAAAGTTGGATGAAAGAAACCGGGGGTCGAGTATCCACAAGTCATCACCGATAATTTCCCGCCACATTTCAAATACCGGTACAGGCACAATACGGTATTTGGTTCATCTCATCACTAGAGGGGATCTGATGAGGTTTTCAACAGTAATAATTTACTGGGCAGTGGCTGAGCAAATGAACTGCGGTACCGGTATGGTATCAATGACCGATCATCGCTTGGGTGGTTTGAAACGGTCAAGTTCCTCGCCAGCAACGCTAAGGCCATATTTGGCAATGGCCGGCCGAACTTGGTTAGATAATTGGATTATGAGTGTCTTCGGTGCTCAAATGACTTGGCACTCTTGGTGAGTTTAAATATTCTCAGCAAATCACAACGCTCAAATCATCCCAGGACAGGCTTGGCTTATTACTCGAGTACCGGTAGCTGGCGACGAATTTGACTAAAGTGGTTGCACCCACAACGAGATTGCACCGACAGCGAGATTCCTTACTAACAAGCCGACATTCAAGGTAAGAAAACTGCCTTTAATGGAAATAATCTCGCTGTGGGTGCAATCTCGTTGTGGGTGCAACCACTTTATCTCGAACCGCCCAAGGAATAGGGAGCCAGAGCTGCCATGCACCCTACATTTTTCTTCTTTTTTCTTTTTCTCAGTTGTTCGACATGGAGAATATTAAATCCTCATGCACAATACCAGTCAACTTTGCGGGGAGGGGGGAGGCAAAAGCCAACACTCTCTTTCATTATTTGCACAAAGGGGCAGGAGAAACCGCAGTGTGTGGGGGGGGGGGAGATCGATAGACAAGGCTGGGTGGATGGCGGTTGTGTCGTTGGGACAAAAATTGCATCCGTTACAGATCAGAGATTTTGGCTGAAATCGGTCATCCAGACGCAGCACGCACGGGGATGCAAATGTGGTCCAAAATATTCGTTGACAATGCGCGCTTTTGCTCCCGAACTGCCCTCCATCAGTATGGCTGGATTAGGTCTCATATTTTTCTTTTATTAATTTTATTATTATTTGGCAGCCCTTTTCCCTATTAATATTCCCTCTCGTAACATCTCCCCCACATGAAAGTTATGTATGATACTGTATTCGTGTGTATGTGGTCTGGTGAATTGGTGAATAAGTGGGTGAGAGAGAGAGAGAGAGAGAGAGTGAGTGAGTGAGTGAGTGTGAGTGAGTGAGTGAGTGAGTGCAGCTGCGTGAAGATCCACTACTTGAGTACCACCTCCACAACGCAGGAAGTTCCAACTTCTTTTTGGGGGAAGGGTGGTCCGAAGGAGGCCCCGTTTTTTCCTTTTATATCGTGCACCAGACGGAAACAACTTCAATTGACCGCCCTGCCCCGACTCAGTGCGTTGGCCGCCCGAGAGATCTTGGGAGATCACCACCTGGCATCTAAGCGAGAAAAAAATAAAAAATAAAAAATAACCAGAGAGTCTTCGGATATGTCCTCTCCTCCTCTATCTTCAGTCGTCTCCGAGGGCCAGCAGTAGCTCTGCCGAATCTCGTCCGCTCTTTTTTGTCTTTCCTTTTATATCTCCAATTTCCCGTTTTCCAATACATATCAATACTTTCCTTGTGTGAAGCTTATCTAGCCGAAGCAAAGAGGAATCTTATTTTTGCCCGCTTTTTTTTCTTCGTGTTTGTGGATTGGGTGTTGGTGTCTACGTCTCCCGGATATTTCCTATTTACCTTTCTACAACTCCCCCAAGGATCCATTCGGCATATACCCAATTTCCTAGGCCGGGTATCATCGAGGGATTAAGAGTGAGTGTGCGGTGCGGAGAGATGCACAAACTGAAGCAGCGAGTGCTGGACGTTCAGAAGGCATTTCGGCGTCGAAGCTCTACCTCCACACATCCATCTCCAGCACTCGCGGAACGACCATCACCGCCTCTAGCGGCAAGCAGCGAGTCCTCGAATGCCGCGGAAAAAACCTCGCAGATGAGCTCTTCAGAGCAAGCTTGTGGCGACCGCAAAGAGGAACCAGCTAGCAACCCTCTGCCAGAAAATACTGCTGTGGCTGCTTCGCAAAAAGAAACGTTGGCTAGGGCCAGAAGTGCATCGTCTCGTAACGGATCTTTAGGTTCTACGGCTCGGTCTCCCACGTCTCCATCATCCCCATCACAACCGACAACTTCCCTCTCCTTCCCCTGTGAGGAACCACTTGCTTTCGCAAAATTAGGGGATCGCCCTCGGTCCCTGCAAAGCACGACGGAGATCTCTGGTTCTGGACCCCCTATCGGTCCTCCGCCTCTTGCTATTATTCCTTCACCGGTTTCTGGAAAAACTTCCTCGACCATCTCCGTACCTCGATCGCCCTCAAAGGGACATCTTAGGCCAGCACTTTCCGACCGACCTCCGCATTCACCTCCTCCCCCGCCAATTCAAACACACCGCCCTGGCCAAGACCGGAAGCAATCGCTTCTACCGGCCTCTGAGTCTGACCTGGTTCACGCTCTCCTCCGCTCCAGTACCAACAATACAAAACCTAATACAAACTCACCTTTACTAGAGGAGTCGTCAATTACTTTTCGTTCAGTCCCCATCGAGTTTCAATTGCCCACTCCGGCTACCCTCGCATCAGGTATGCTGAACGGGAGGGTTTGGGTGAAGAGGCCTGGGGGATCACCCACCATTGTCAATGTCCGTGAGGACGATATGGTGGACGATGTCAGAGATGTGGTTCTGAAGAAGTATCAGAATGCATTGGGAAAATGTTATGATGCTCCGGATATTTCTCTAAGGGTTGTTCCTCGTCACTCAAGGCCACGCTCACTTGATCACACTCCGGGCCGTAGTTATGATTTGCAACTTGGCGAACGGACGCTCAATCCAGACGAGACAGTTATCCGAGTACTAGATGATTATTTTCCCGGAGGTCAATCAATTGACGAGGCCCTGGTTATCGAAGTGCCCTCACCGCCACCTGTGGGGCGGAGGACGCCTCGCCCATCACCGCATCATGGCTTTGGATCTCATCATGATGGCCACCCTGGCGTGGAAATCAATGACTATTTCTCTCCAATGCCACCCACAGGCTATTCACAGGTACCGCCAGCATCGTCATCCCAAATATCTTTGAGGGAGCCCTCTATCGCGGTTTTGACAACAGGCCAGGTGCCAAACTTGCCTGGATCACCTGGGGGCACTGGCCGGAGGGGTGTGCGTCCAAACACTAGACGTTTACAGACCTCATCTCCAGTTGCCCGCCCATTGGCCACGGAAGTGAGCTCAACGGCAGGGACCGGAGTAGTCCTGATGCCTCGCCAAAATCGTTCGAGGGTCAACTCCGATGCATCGAATACTGCTCAACCTCCCCAGGCCCCTCCCACATCTGCACCCGCTGTGGAAGACAACACCCAAAAAGCCTCTACCCCTCCAGCCCGCATGGCATCTCCTCTTACAAGGAAATTCGGGGAGAAAAAACAACACACTTCGCCGGCAGGCTTATTACCGGATGGTGCTGTCCCACCTATCAATGTCCTCATCGTCGAGGACAATGTTATCAATCTTCAGCTGTTAGAAGCGTTCATGAAACGCCTCAAGGTTCGCTGGCAGTCTGCCGTGAACGGGAAGGAAGCCGTAGACAAGTGGCGGGTTGGAGGCTTTCATCTAGTCCTAATGGATATTCAACTTCCAGTGATGAACGGATTAGACGCAACCAAGGAAATCCGACGGCTAGAAAGGGTGAATTCTATCGGTGCCTTTTCACAGTCCCCTTCGTCACCCTCGCGGGAGGATGCACCAACTATCCCCGACGAGGAGGACAAACTCCCTAATTCAATTCTCTTCAAGTCTCCTGTTATCATTGTCGCCCTTACCGCCTCGTCCTTACAGAGTGATCGCCACGAAGCCTTAGCTGCCGGGTGCAACGACTTCTTAACAAAGGTTTGTTTGTTCTTTGCTTGAATTTGCAATTCCCTCCTCTCACACCCGGAACATTCATATATTAACGATTACAATTATAACTATAGCCTGTGAACTTCATCTGGTTAGAACGCAAAGTAACAGAATGGGGCTGCATGCAAGCGCTAATCGACTTCGACGGCTGGAGGAAATGGAAGGACTTCACAAAGACGGAAAACGGCGGGGGCAATGAGGGAAAGAGTGGCAAAGGATTCCGCAGTCAGCGACTCATAACGGGGCAGAAAGGCTCGGGCGGGGAGCCCAAGCGATTAGAGGAGAGGAGCAATCTTATTCCTCTGATAAGTTAAGGAGTTTTGTCAGGCTGGGGGATATTTGCTGCCGGCAGTGGTGGTGGGGATGGAATAGGATGGAGTTCGATTGCAACGGACGCATACGAAACGAACTGGGGTAAACGGAAATATTGCTTGGCGCACCAGAGGAATAGGGCGATCTGGAAATGGTCTTTGGGGGTTCACGAAACCTCTTGCCGGAAATGGGATTCTCTGGTTCATCAGGGAACGGGACGGGGCCGGGTGCTGTCGTGGGGTTTTCTTTGTATCCGTCCGCCTGTCTGATGACTTGCGGCGTTGAGATCGCGAATATGGGTGTCTGCTTGTGTTACTTGCTTGCGCCTTTTCCCTTTCCTCTTCTTTTTCGCCTACACTTTGTTGCTTTCTCTTTATATCATTGCCACCGACGTTTTACTCTCTTTTCCCCATTTCCACCATTTTCTTATATCTCCAGCAGGAACCATTTGCGTTTCTCTGATACTGCCTCTTCTCCCTCGCGCTATTGTTTGGTAATACACGCATTAGGAGTTGCGCTGTTCTGGGGGTGGAAGAGGGGAGGATATGCGCATGGAAAGAAGCAGATCACTTGCCAGCCAACCAACAAGACTTTTTTTGTTATTAAAATCTCCTGACCTATTTTCTCCATCATCACCATTATCAATACCATTCGTCCTTTTGATGATATATATATCACAGTTGCCCCGTTGTCTACTTTCTGTACATATATACCTGGTTTTCCTATACCTCTCATCTATTTCACTTTTACCCTTTTATACTTTTTTTTTTTTTTTTTTTTTCTGTTTTTCTGCGAAGAGCTGTAAACAAAGACACATTCTCTCATTAACTTGTTTATTTTCATTTCTTGACTATATTCTAATCCTACTGGCCTTTGTTCTCCCCACAAACAAAGAATGAAGGAGTTTGGAGGCTCTTCTTTTCTTTTTCTTTTTCTTCTCTGTATCTCTGCGTTGGTCATGAGGTAGCACTCGATCGGAAACCCGAAAAATCTACAATAATATTATAACCTTTTGGGAAAGGTTCCTCATAGGTTGAGGTTTTTTTCTTCCCCTTTCCGTGAAACCCAGTCCTTGTGAAGGAAGTGTGAGATTAGGAGAATGAGAGGGGGTGGTGGGAGTGGCGGTCGAAGGGGCCACGAGGGTTGTCTCGAACTGTCCTCTCGCTGCTGCAAAAGTATGGTACTCGTAATGTCGAAGCGTTTTTAAAAAGGACTGCTATTGCATACGACCTAGATCCAAGCAAAAAGGCCAAGTTTTGGTGGTATGCAATAGCTGTCCTTTTTTAAGACTCTCCAACATACGAGTAGGGCAACCGGGTATGTAGGTGGTGCAGGATGAGCGGCTGTAGCGTGCTGCACAGAGCCCGCAGTTCTTGGACGTTAGTTAATTGCTTGCTTAATGGATGTTAGACCAGATCATTAATATCGAAAGAATTACCTTATGCTTGTGATATATATCTCTATCTGGTGGTAGGTTCCTCGGCCGGTGTCCAGTGAATGTCAATAGGACAGTTAGTATGAGCAGCGAGGAGTGAAGGAAGGAAGGAAGGCATAAACCCTGAGAGCCCCATCGCGAGATGCGGGTAGGGGATTCTAAATCCAACTGGATTGACTTTTTTTTTTCTTTGCTCGCCACGAGCAGCAGTATTCGGTATTCGGTGCTCTGTATCTCGTGAAATCCCAACCTGTCATAATTTGCCCCCTCTTGTATGTGAGAGCCCGGGATTGACACCTGAGCACTGAGGCATCGACTCGTCAGGTAGGCATTGGAATGTGCTACTGATGTGCGAAGTCAGTCAGTCAGTCAGTCAGTCAGTCAAAACAATGGACCCCAAGATATGATAGGAGGGGGGGGCTTTATGCTGCGCTGTTGATCGCTGTGGGCTCGGCAGGTAGTTCCATGATTGGTTCGCGGATTTCGCGCTGAACTGTACAGTACTATACTCGTGCACTCGTCCCTATCTTTCCCCCCAACAATTACAGCCGGAAAAGGTTTACCGGTTGTTGTAGTAGGTTTGTAAGCCCCGGGAGATTATTCTGTCTCTGACGTGCCGAATTTATTGCTCCGTGATACATGTAGGGATGTATTTGGAAAGGTGAGAGGTTGTTCGCTCAGGCTTGCGCGAGCAGCGGCCTTGCGAAGAAATTCCTTATACCAAAGACCTGGAGTCTCTATATTGGGTTGTGGGCGTGCGTGGGTGCAGACCTGAACAGAAATATATCAGGGTTTCAACCCTATCCATACGTTAGAAATGCAAATTCTGCGGAACGAGGAGCATGGTTTCTTGTATGATACGATTGCTTGCTCGGGTGGGGAAGTAGTAGTATCATTTCCTCACCCATTATCATAGTCAGTACAGTACGTGGAGATACCACCTTCCTGCCAACGTAATTTCTTGGAGGGCATAGCAGCGACAATGGGCTCTACTCTGTTGCTCCAGAGGGAAGCTCGAAGTGCTCGGCAGAAATGAACGAGTATTGGTGGTTAAGACAAGGGCCCAGCCGATCAGGTGGCTAGGGAAAACTCTTCATGCTGTCTTGGTGGCTAGAAAGGGGTATATCGGATTGCTATGCCCTCACGGTCTCGCAGTCACTCCAAGTCTAAATAACGAATCACATCCTAGCGCATGGACCGCATGGAGTTGCTTTAATTGTTTTTTTATTTCCTACCCCTAACTGTGTACCTCTATTTCTGGCATTTCCTTCAGAGATAGGATACTAATAAAAATAGAGAAAGGAACAGGACATTCCACTCTCGACGATCAAATCCTGCCGGTGCACCACCCATGGGGTGGCTGAGTACCAACTATAATAATCTGAGTCCCTTGTGAGGTCGGTAATCTTGAGCACTGCCTGAATGATGAGGATAGATCAATAGCAAGGAAAAAAAAAAAAGAAACCTAGAACAACTAATGGCTAATAGGCATGCATATTCACAGACCATCACTCGGGGTGCCTCATTGCTAACCATGGGAGTGCGAGTGCGTTTTCGTGAATAGCTTTAAGAATGGTGATGTCGAGGAATTCGGATACCATATTCTCTCTGGGTTTATAATAAAACCAGTTTGAGGGGATAAGGAAGGATTTCCTTAGGTAGGGAGGGGGGGCAAGTTTTGGGGGGGGACGAGATGTGAGATGTGTTGCGTTTGTGCTTAGGGGGAGAGGGGAGAGGGGAGAGAGATGTTTGTCTTGCTCATCCAGCGCGCGTACGCAATTAGTCGGATGCGGGGGACCTGCAGAGGATTAACGATGAAGCGGGAATTTGGAGTCTGGTGCGGTATCTTTATAACTGCGGTCCATGTTATGAAGCGAGAACAAGCTACGACTAGGTCAAGTGTGACAAAAAAATGAGTCCATAGCACAGTCGATAGTTAGTAGACAATAAACACTCAACTTGATCTGAACAAGGCGTCCAATACCGCTGCTGCTAGTCGGGGCGACACGGGAGAGACCATACGGACGATATCTGGCTCACCAGGTATTCTCGATTCCCGGCGCACACGAATAACTATTTACCACATAATATTACCTATATCTACCGTATGTATTCCACATGTGTTCTGAACAGCACTGAAAGGTCTTGTGCTGGTCCTCTCTACGCCCCCGACACCGCACTTGACAGAACACAAGTCTTTCACAAGCGACTCAGATCAGAAAAACTCTCGTCACTGTAGGTTAAACTGAAAGGAAAAAAAACCTGCCCTCGTGCCCGGGCCTATAGGTTCAAGTGCGTGCCTTAGCTGCCTGCCTTAATACGCGCTCACATCGCTACATCAGTCAGGTGTCTCATGCCTTGCTCGTGAGCAGCAGATATGGCCCCCACAGCCTCACCATATCTGACTCCTCACACGGTCATCCGGCACTCATTCCAGAGGGATCAGAATTGCGCAACACATTTCATGTACAGTACTGTATCCTTGAGGAGAGTAAATTAAGCCAACTATCTAAACAGTAGCCTTATTGGGACACAGGGAATACTCTTTCTATGATAGTAACGCTTTGTTTATCTTTCCCGTGGGGGCTAAGGTTGATCACTAAGGGTTTACCGTTTTGGAGCGTCAGGTGGGAATCTAATCGGCGTTAATTTCGTAATCGATCAATGTTCGAATGAGCAAAGGCGAGTGAGTATTTATGCTTGGATTTGCTGTATCAGCATGGCGACGATAGTAGTCTAATAAACTTCCAGCGGTATAGAGCTCCTCTATCTGTATCCCGAGGCCTTCTCGGAATCGCGGCAGTATAACACACGCTCTAGTTCTATCGGACAGCAATTCATCCTCCGTTCCACTAAGTCAGATATTTATATTCGGCAGGGCGTGCCGTGGCCCTGGGCCGTCTGCGCTCCACTCCTGCAAGCGCCTGCTATTCCCTCCAGTGTTGACAGAGATACCAAACCTTTTCTTCTTCTCTGCTCACCCCCACCACTAACTCGACCGACGCTGCATCGAAACAATCGAACAAATCACCTTTCTAGGTTGTGGCTTTGGAGGTCTCGTGGTGAGATCTAACTTATCGTCAAGCAGCATCTGTAAGACCTTCGGTATCGATAAACATCGGAATGGCCAACCAGACGACCGAAATTTTCCGCATTGTTGAGCAATTTTGTCCAAAAAAAACAGGATTCTTGCCAACACCTCCCAGAATCGCGTTCGCTTCCAGCGATCCTTGAGCGAAACCCGCAATGGTGTATTCCTCCTCGGAATCGCCTGCACAACACTGGTAGGAGAATTATCCGTGGAACCGGATACTTCTCCATCTCCTTAATAAAAATAGAATCGCGGAACTTTCTGCGCTAAAAATCTTGACGCCAAGGCGGCCAAGCACGTTATTCGTATCGTGCGTATCTTGTGTTTGACCGTTGACGCTCCAACGCCGCCCGCCAAACAATAGCCAAGATCCAGGATCGGGAAGGATACGGCGGCAATCCCGGCCGTTAATCTTCTGCCGACGGCAAGTGTGAAAATGGTTATTTGTTGGTTTTCGTGGTAGGTTTTGAAAAAAAGAAAACTCCTCAGCACCCACAGACTAGGTTGCTGAGTTGGTGCCGTACGGGTGGGCAGACCCGGCAGTCCCATTATCTTCTTGGGGATGGGCCCCGAACGATTGTAAAGGAAGTGCTTGTGTTTTGCTCCCCAAGCCGAGGCCAAAAATATTGGTAGAAACCACGAGCATTAATTTTCCTGTTCGCTGGCTTGCTTGTTCACAAGCTACACTGGAAGCACCTGTATCAAAAAAATGACGAGTTAAAAAAAAAGGCCAAATCCCAGCAACCTTATCTACACCAAATTCAAACACCCCACGAAAAAAGGAATCCCAGCTATGGTGAAATCCCCTGTATTAAACCCGGTACTCGAGCAGACCGAATAACCCCCTCAACACTCCCATGGCTCGCTCCGGTGCCACTGAAAGAAATTTCCATCGGACCTCAAACTTCCAAGAAACCAAGTGCCGTTAGTCGACTGTAGTTCCTCGAGTGAGCCGTTATGACCGACGTTTTTGTTCCCAAAAAGAGACCCCACCCCGGTGCGCCAAGGCCGACAAGGTCGTTAAGGTCGCCTTTCCCTTCCACAGTTCTCCCTTTGGTATAAACAGGCGAGGTGAGCCATCCGCAACGTCTTCCCACTCCTAGGAGAACAAGAATGTGGCCGGGAGCGGGTGCACGGAGAAAGAGAGGGAGAGAGGGAGAGGGAGAGCGCGACCTTCAAATATAGCAAGTAGAAGCAAGCTTCCTCTACTGCTTGTCCTCACCACCGACCGCTTGCAAGATTGCGATACGCGCGTCATCTTGTACTGTGCCAGTAACCCGTCCGGGGGATTTCCTCCCAGCCCCGGGCCGTTTGCGGGTCAGGATGGGCTGAGGCTCATAACTCGAGTACGGCCTCGCCTGCGGTCTATGATGTATGTTTGTAAAGGAAAGGACTTGCATTACACACATATACCATACTGTGCGGTACTCTACTTGTAACCCGCCTGCGAGGGCAAGAATGGAACCCCAAAGGCCACCTTATTGTAACGAGGACTTTTCTTCTTCTTTCTCTTCACTTTCACTTTCCCTTTCCACTTCTCCGCGGCATCCCCGGACGGATGGATAATACCAGCGGGATCACCGGTATGCATTCTAGTGCCTGTGATACTTGTGGTTGATTGACCCCAGAATCTAATCTAGCCCAACCCGTGATCATCGATAGATTAATAGACAGGCCAGAAATTATTATAAGGGCATAGCATTACACCTTGCGATGAAAAACTCTTGTCAACTATACTCTTCTTGTCCGCTTGTTGCTGGGAAAATGACCCTTCGGTCTTCATTGTATCATACCCACAACCAAACTGGGCGGATGACAAGCAGGGGTATTTGTTGAGCAGAAGGTGGGATCGTCAAAAGTAAGATAACAAAAAATTACTTGTTAGTAATCCCTGTTCGTTGCCCACCCAGCTTTTTCGTTGGGTACGAGTACGGTGGAACTGTGGCGAAATTGAACGATGCCGGTACCGGCCCACATATGTTCTCATCACATTAGGGGCACTCACGCTTAGAAACGAAACCGGAACCGTAATATCATTTAAGCAGTATAGCATGAGTGCGGTGCAGTCTGTACTCTGGTTTACGGGTCGGTTCTAGGGAATGGAATATTGTGTCACTAGCTAAGAGGCTAAAACAAAATCAGCTTAGCTGGAAGAAAATCCTTCTTATACCATGTCGATTCGATAGTATCAAGATACTGGTAGTGAGATCATACTCATCGCTATGGGACTGCATCCCAAGGTATACCAGAACTCTGTCCTGCATTGATTAAGATACCATACTGAAGTCTAATTCAGCACAAATCAGAATGCCTGGGAATCAACTCCCGCCAAAATTGAAAACCATGAACTGGCCTGCTGTCGACTGGGAAGGCGAGGAGCAAGCCTTAACTTGGGGGTTGATCTAAGTGATGAAATAGAAAAACCGATATCATGCTGGTATTTGGCCAAAGCCCAGTGATAAGACAACTGGCAAAAAGAAAATACAGATCTGCACTGAAATTGCACAAGAGCTGTTAGCAAGGTTAGCGAAGTATAGCAAATACATTGCTATTGACCCTTCACGATATGGAGAATCTGTAAAACAGAAGTTGGCACGGTATGTTACTCTCCTATCAATCATGACCCCCAATTACATACCACGCAACTAACACTTCAAACCTGAAGCTTAGCAAAGTTGTACGCTGAAAAGAAAAAAGAGCTAGGACAGACAGGAGCCGGCTTGGCTAACACAGATGCAATTAACACTGTGAGTAATACAATATTGAGTAACATTTGGGGTATGTATTATATTGAGTATAATTTGAACCCAATTAGCTGAGAAAGGAAAAAGTTAACAAAAATTATATTCTATTTAAATTGAGTAAAGCAAAAGTGTCCTTACTTCTACCAATTGCGTGACCTCCTAGGCGAATGAACCAATGTTGGTGACCAAATCCGGTCTAACAGTGAATTGGTCATAAGTACTCAGGTACTTGATGGTAGCTGGAGAAGTTACCATGAGGGGAGGGATATGGTTCCCATACAAGAAAGTAATAAAGAGGAGGAGGGAAGTCACTTCAAATTAAATGATGACGACCAAAATGCAGGGCAAAGCCTGAGTGTAGGAGGAGGAGGGAGCAGGGTAAGCCAGAAGGAGCTTGGAGAAGAAGGAGACTTAGATGAAATTTCTTTTATAAATGATATAGAGGATTTAAGTTTACATCTCGAGCCTATGAGTGAAGCAGGACTTGGAGGTGGTGCTTCAGAAGATGAGTTCAGAATAGGAGAAAATGAGAGTTGTTTAGATAATCATGGATGTAATCAAGTTGACAAGTATGGTAGCAAGGAGGGTACCAGTAAAGTAAGTATAATTTTGAAGGTTATGATGAGTTCATTTACAAAGACAATTGAACTAATTTAAAAATAATATACCACAGTTACCAGATATACCAGTAGGGAGATGACGGCTACCAAGTCCAGTCCAGAAAGGCTGAAAAGATAATGAGTTAACAGATGCTTGGTTGACAGCAAGCTTTGCAAAGAATGAGAGAAAGAGGAAAAGAGATGAGATGGAAAATGAAAGACTGGATCGTCAGTATCAGCAACAACTTAAGCTACGGAGACTTGAGATGGCATATGAGGTAGCAATAGTGGAGAAAAGAATTGAGCTCACTAGACATGCGGGGGAGTAAGCCAGAATGCAAAGAAACTATCAGATATGTACATCAGATAATAATTAAACACTATTTTCTGATACAAGATGTGATAGTAGTTAATATTTTAACTGCTTGTGAAACACTCTTTCCTTCTGTAAGTTCATATCTTGGATGTGTCTGCTCCGAACATTTATATGACATGGAGCAAGAGCCTCTATATCCTTCTCAGATATATGAATATCCAGGTTCTTGCTTTGGTTTTCTTGATTTGTTGGAGAAATTCCAGAACGAAAAAATCTCATCCTCATAAATTCTTCTTTCATCCTCATGATACATTGCAAAAGCATGTAGAATAATACAAACATGGAGCCATACGGCAACTAAATCCATATCCACACTCTACGAACTGCAATTCGTAACTCCCGTAGTGATTGAAATTGTCCTTTCAGATAACCAATAGTATACTCACTTCCAATACGTATAGTTGAAAAATAATAATTAAAAGTCTTATTATCTCACTCAGTACTGGCAGGTATTGTGTACAGAGTTATCAGCTAGGACTCAATTGAATATCTCGAATCAGCCCAACACCACTCATTTGGTTCAAGCAATAATGCACACTTTTGAGCGAGTCAAGTATCAACCCAAGCACTTGAATCTGGAGTGCTTCCAACAAAACTGAGGGAGTAATTGATTATATGGAGGTCATGAGTATTGACTATCTGTTTAAGTACTAACTCTTTAGCATTATATTAATGTAATCTAATAGCAAAGATAATTTCATACCTGAATATTGACAAAGTGATTGCTTTTACGATCAAAAGAAGTGTTCTCCAAAATAGTATGGCTTCATAAAAAGTGGAATAAGGGTTTCATCAATTATGCACCATCCACCTCTCAACTCGGGAATAACCTTGCTCTCTACCATCTGCTGCGCCTTTTCCCGACATTGAGAGTTAACTGGTAGTCAAATGATATGGCATTCACGCAATCCAATCTGGAGGACTGCCTTTAACACTCTCCTTGTCACCTTATCGACTGTCCCCTCCCCTATCCCCGCCCACTGCGCAAGGTTTGACAGAGAGGCCCCATTTCCATAGTTACCTAAACGCTTAAGGGTAACGAGCAACTGCTTTTCAATCTGAAGTTGCAGGGTAGTTGATTTCGTATTGAAGCATGAAATAGGTCTTAATATCTCAAGTAGGGTATCAAATGCAAGGGGTAACATATGGGCTTGTTGACGGAAAAGATCAGGATGGTAATCGTGATAATAGGTTAAGCAGTTGTCAATCAAGATGGATGACTTGAGGAGTAGGATTTGAGAATAAAGATAATGCTTGTGTATAATTTTGTTGATTAAGCTACTGACTATTTCTTCCTCGAACTCACTTGAGGAGCTTGAGCTTGAGCTGCTACTGGATTCTGAATCTGTGTTGATGCTGCCAAGCATATGTAGCACGATAAGATCTCGTACCATTTTCTCTTGACTTGTTATTGATATTTGATATGCCCCAGTCACTGCTGTCTCCACACTTTAACTTGCATTCACAGTAAAGGTAATTTCATTATCACATACCTAAGTTGTACTTTTGTGTCTCCTGCTTCTATGAGGTAATTGAACGATAGCAGTAATCATCAAGTTGCATAAGGTTTTAATTTAATAATTAGTATTGAAGCTAACATTTCATTTGGTTAGCACTCCAGGCTAACCACTAGTGTGCAACATCCAAACTGGCCTCTAAAATTATTCCAAAACTTGCAAACTGCCCTTTTTGCTTGTCAGCGGTTTTGGCAGTTTTGATCATTTTCGCAGTTTCGCTACAGCTCAGAACCGACTAAAACTGTAAAAATGGCTAAGCCTAAGTGTTCCAATTGGGAATGAGGTAACTATAGAAAGTGTTGTGAAATGAGCAGGAATCGTACAACAATGTCATGTGAGATTGTACTGGTTAAAACCTGAGGATCAGATATGAACTACAAAGAAGGTGTTTTTCTTAGCCACTGAATTGGATAGTTATTCTATACTTTTACCGCTGCTGGTCGAACACTCCTTGCTGCCAGCAGTAAAATATATAAAACTTAGTTGCCACTCTCCGTAGCTACCGATCACCTCTAGACCCTTGCTAGTTGAATAGTCCTAGCTAGTAAAATATACAAGATTTACAGCTTTTACCTCTGTAGATGTTTAGAGAATTTGTAAAGAAGTACAAGTACCATCCTCTGTCTCTGCTATACCTTTAGTGATTGAAATGTATTTCCTATTTGGAATAAACTCAATACTACACTAAAATATGACTACTTTTTCATATCTTCAATACTCAGAGGGAGGTGTAGGCCATTATTATTTAACTTTTTAGTCTACTAGGATTTCTTTACTTCTTACTTTTAAGAGATCTATCTTCTTGAGGTTGACTATTCTCTTCTTCCAGCGTCTCATAATATCTGATTACCTCTTTACTTTACTTTTACTCTAGTTTCACTTAGTATCTCTATGGCTAAGAATTTCTTATTTTATCACAGCAGATACTAGTACTAGTAGCTGGAAATATAGTTTATAGTACATGGTTATTGTAACCTACTCCTGAGTATTTTGAGAATCTCAAGGAGATTCTTGGATAGTAATAGGATAGGAAGAGAAGTCTCAGTAGATATTCCTTAAAGAAGATAGTAAGACTGAGGGAAAGATAGAGTAACTATTCAACTTATAGTGTATTTAGAAGAGTGTTCCTGTGAGGCTTGAAAGACTAAATCCTTAAGGGATTGTAGGCTCTTTGAATATAAAAGATTGTAGCTAAGAAATATAATAATAATATCCTGTTTAAGAAAAACAACACAATATTGCTATTGCAGTAGCAAAAGGGAAAGTAAGCAAAGTCTAAAAGCAGAGAACTTAAAGTGATAGGATAAAAATAACAAAGTAAGAAATGAAATCCAAACAAGATAAAACAAGTAATCACCACTAATGTACTAATTAAGTAGTAATAGTAGTGTAAGGGAATGTCCAACTAGGTAGTAATATAGTGAAAGATACAAAATAAGTTAAACAATAAGGTATATCTAAATAGGTAATTTACAAGAGAGGTGTGCTACTAGGTAAGTCTTAAGTAGGTAAAACTAATAATAACTTGAAGCTAGTTACAAGAGTAGGAAATAATAGGATTATGTTACAGTTAACAGGTTAAGTTTAAAAGTATATCAAGCAACAAAAGGCTTCCAAATAGTAGTAGGACATAACCTATAGGCTATCCCATAGTGTATCTGAAATAGTCAAATTTATAGCCAGGATACTAAATTGAAAAGGGTAGCTCAGTACTTAGAAATCAACTATATAATATCAAACGATCATGAGGGTATTCCTATGTGCTAAATATTGTATTCATAATACATTGGATACTGGCTCAGAAAGAAATTGGAAAGAATGAGACTATATTACAGAGACCTCCTCATACTTTCTATTATAGTACTCTTCGCAAAGAGAAATAAAACAACTGAGTCCTTGGTACCTACTATATTCAGTTCACAGTGCTTGTTCTCTCTTACAATTCATACAATATAACATGAATCTACATACTGCACAATCAACTTTTAAGTTTCTAATATGAGTGAATTAGTGATTAGTCTTAGTACCTGAAGGGGGATGAAGCTTAGTTCTTGATGGCTGGTTGCTGTAATAAGAAGTGGTAGTCTTGTATTAATAATAGGATTTTTGTATTTGTGAGAGCTTTTGACTGTAATTTTGATGGGTAATTCAGCCAGCATGAGATGAAATGTGCAAAAAGTATTATGATACTGATAGGAGAAATGTTAGGCATATGAAAATCAGAGAGAAAAGTGTACAGACCTCAAGGTAGGGTAACTGCGCACAGATCCTTGATTTTCTGGAGTGCCAACACCTCCCTCCAGCCTTATTATAGGGCTCACATGTCATTAGTGAGATTTTGAGAGTTGCGTGCTATAACTAAAATGTCACATCAATGAAGCCCACTTCATAACACTATCTACGTTACCACTATCCATCTGGCCGCATGCTTTCGCAGGATATATAAGAAGAGACCTTTGGCGATATCTGGGAAGTGGAATGGAGGAAATCTGTAGGAGTTGCATTGACATAGTACGCTTCAAAGTTAGGCTTCCTAAACTATGGGCTGAAAGTAATGAAATGGTTGCGGAGAAATACTTCCAGGGGATGTCCCAGTAGCAAAGGCTATTAAGGACATACCAAATCCACCCATACCCTTCTGAGATCAGCTGTACATTGGTTAGTCCTAGTAATAGGACTCCTCTACAGAGGCCAGCGGACCAAGGAGAAGTATACTCAGAAAGGAAGACTTAGATAAGTCAGAGACCCTTAAGACATTGACACATTGGACTTGGACTTGTGATTAACACTAAGTGGCTCAGTATGAACCTGATTACTTCATTACTGAAGAGACTACTAGAACGATAGTCAACAAGACTAGAGTAATATAATAGTCTATGCGGACAACTAAGTTGAAGGCCGCTGTTTGGTATAACAAATACTGCAGTCATCTCAAGAGAGGAATACTATTCTGTAACTGTGAAAGGGTGTGATAAGTTTTAGGGTCAATCGGTGTTCGCACTTATAAGATTCTGGACGTTTGCATATTAAAATCAGAGTGGTACTTCAGAGGCATAGTAGTTAGAAGTACTCCGCGAACACTCAGATGCGGGATATAAATATTGAAGCGCCTCCTGAACTTTACAGACGTCATCAAGCACCGGAGAAGAAATCTTATCAATATAAAATTGTTTTACACTTAAATCTTTACCTTACCTATTTATCGAGACGAGCCTTCTTCGACAGTTTCTCTGATCAAAGATTTGGCCTACATCCCTCAGAATTATACTAGAGTTTTCCATCTGCCTAACAGTATATTGATAGTTGTCCTATTACCAAGGCTCAATATGTGAACTACAAGTTCTCTTCAAACTCCACCCTCAGCTCACACTTTGATTACATTTTCGCAGCACCTTACAGTCCCATTTACATTTATAGATTTGAAGAAATATTCAATACTGAGCGATTAGAAATCGAAAAATAGTTTTTACAAGAACCCTGGTGATTTACAATACCTTTTAGGATCCCAATGACAGATCAATTCAATCACATATATCGCACCTGGTACCGTCTGAACTTCGAGTATAGTTCGACCAAGTCAGAAGACCTCGTCGATTGGAGTACACAGTACTCTGAGAACAAGAAACTAGGCACCATTAGCGAAGGACAACCCGCTCCTTCGGCTTGAGCCTAAGAAACCCTTATATATACTACAGGTACATTTTAAACCTTCAGAAAAGGGAAATCCAGATTCTAAACCCAGAATCGGATCGCCTTAACCCTTCCATACCATCTCCCAAAGAATACCTCTTGTGCCACCTACGAATCATCAAATTTTTCTAATACTTTAGAGGAGATCGAGAATATTAGCATGAGGTATCAAACCAGGAACCCGATGCTACAGTATTAGGGTTAAAGTTATCAAAGAACCTTTCAACGGGATAGCAGAGATTCCAAAATGTCCTAATAGAACAAAATACATTACGGAAGGAGAACCGATAGATACTTGGCCAGACATCTCCGATGATGGGAGCTCGGCCCAGTTTGCACATGTTTCCTCCATCAGTGACGCCCCTTATTTCAGTCAATCTCTGTCCCTCACTCCAGGTTTTCGAAGGGTAGATGTTCCCTCGGGGCTACGATGATCTAGTATATCTAGTGCACACTGGATATCACGATCAGGGACCACTAAACCTTCAAAGGGGCACAAGGCCAACTTGAAACACTTGGCCAAACACTTAGGGATAACTCTTGCATGAATTCGGTGAGATATTAACACTTCTATCGACACCGCCAACATTGCCTTCAATAGGCTAAAAGGTGCAACTCAAGAGAATGCACTAAAGTTGATAGAAGTAGAGCAAAAACTGGAAGAAGGGCAGGACTTCCACGATAATGAGATAGCTAGCTCATTGATACAGTTAACTGCGGTGGAGTCCAAGGTGAAGGATATACAAGCGGCGATAATCCACAATGTGGCGGCCAAACTGGCCGTGTAAGATCAGCGGCAGCAAGCTCATGAAAATGTAACTACCCAGTTACGTGGTAGTCTAGGTCAACAGGGACAAGAAGACCTGGCATAAGACTAAACTCTGGGAAAACCAGTATCCGAACTCCGCAGCGAGCTCAATCTCTTCCTGGACCAAACAGTGCAGTGGGATAAAGGCTTCACAACATCATTGACAGACATATATGATAGCTTGAAAGAACAATATACGAACATACAGAGGTTGCAAAGAGAGGAAAGGAAAATGGCCACAGATACCTCGGAAGTGGTCAAATCCTTGATAAAAGCCATAAATGAATTAGTGGATAAAACAAAAGAACCCTCAAGACTAGATCCTACACAGCTACACTCAGTCCCCGAAGAAAATAACGAAGATGTCTACTTCCTACCTACATGAAGGGAAAAGGGGAAAGGCAATGAAGCTGCGAATGCATCCTTCTTAGGTGTCCAGAGAGGTGACCCTGGAGATCTGGACGATGATGATAATGATGATGACGATGACGATAATGATGAGAGAGGTAGAAGGAGCGGAAGTCCTAGCCGTGGTAAGTGAGGACAAACACCAGATCAGTCTGATATGGCAGAAACACAGGCCAATACGATGGCGCTCAATATGAAGCGACTGTTGGAACCTCCCCTGTTCTTTGAGGCCGAACTCACTCAAGACATATATGTCTGGATCATACAGTGTACCGACTATTTTGAAAGGAACCTGCAAATCTGGAACAATGCTCACGAACCAGTCATCTATGCCCTTAACTGTACTAAGGGAGACCTAATCTTTCCACATACCATCTGGTACAGGAAGGCTATGGACGGACTTCAGGGTGAAACCCAACAGCGGGAATTGGCTACATGGACACATTTTGGACATGATATGATCAAACATTTTGTCGCAGTAGAAGCCGAAGGACAAGCACTTTGAGATATGAAGCTGGTAAAGTATGAGGGCAGTTTTGAACTTTTCCTGACATTTCTGCATAATCTAAACATTAGAGCATAAATGATGAGAGAATCCTGGAGAGAGGAAGTCGAAAACAAACTTCTAAAATAAATTATTAACAGGTTGTTGGTACTCAAATATGACACTGACAAGGAATGGGAAGTGGCAATAAGAGAATATGGCCATGCGGAGAAAGCACTACTCGCCTGTGAGAAGCTTGCAAGAGACCAGCCACCCAGACCAAAATAGTCTCCGAGGTCAAAAGAGAAGACCGATGGGACTCTAAACCAAAAAAACAAGCGTCAAACGAACCTTATGTCGAGCAAGGTGGAGCCCTACCATGAAAACAAAAACAAAAGGATGAGCCAGGACGACCTAAAAATATGTTGGGAGGTGTGGTAAAGACAACCCACACAAACTTCGGCCAGGCTCATACTAGTATCCCGCAGAGTATGATAGATACTCAGAGGCGAGACGGAGATTATACATGTTGTAGGAAGAAAAACCACACTTATCAGATGTGTTGGGGAGATGTCCTTATATCGGCGGCAACAGTTAGTTCAAGACCGATAAAAAATGGAACTCGTCATGTGAGATCGGCTATTATAAAGCCTAAATTAGCATGCAGAGTCTCTACTATCCAGCAATCAGCCCGAATGAATAGGATCTGAGAACTGGCAAACGATGAGGAACTGACCTTGGTCAGTTCATTGGCACCAGCGGCGACAGCGTTTTGGTATTCAGTGTCCATATGGAACTAGAATCGAAATGGGAACCCCCTTTGGCAGGGGTTAATTGGGTACCGACTACGGTAAGGATTGGGTAGTGCATATGCAACTTTGGGAGTGGAAACTCAAAATGATCAATACGGCGTGAAGCAAGTCTCTCCATTCAAGATCAATACAAGTAGACTCTAGGTGAAGGGACCCCACGAGGGACTTACGTGCTCGAATACAAGGAATAAATACATGGGGAATCTTGACTGAAAGAAAGGATAGTTAACATGCCCACGTGACCCGAGAGTCAACAGTACAAAGTTCCGCGAGTCAACTGGTAGCCCCTCGCTACTCATGTGCAAGCAAGTTACTATACTGGAAAAGTTGGGATATAGTAATGCAAGATCTACCGGATAATGATACATGACAAGAGGACAACCAATGCGGGCCATTCCACCTACCACACGAGTCTGAGTTGTATTATATGTATGTACTATCTTGCCTTCTGGTCAGAGTGTGGAGTAGGGATGTACCGCTTTGGTGGGCAAGGCCCCTCTGAGGTAGCAGGACGGATAACCGAAACCTTAAGGGAAAAGATCGGTGAAAGCAGGAACACCACACATGGGGAGTAAAATGGCTAATAACCGTATGAGAATCTGCTATGAGGCTAGGGTTGGCCTGTCGGGAGAAAGCACTTAGCCTGAAAACTAGTCGTACAGAATTGCGTATTGGTGAAACGCCACTTAGTATGTAGTCCCCAATTGTTAGAGCTGAAGAGATTACTAGTTGGTCTGAGGAGACCTCCATGGTTGAAACTACGCGGGCGTAGTAACAAACAACTTGTTACCTACACCCAATACCAACAATGCCTAAATGCAAGAACCAAGAAAATCTAATCCGTACTAAGCGTAGAGAATTAAACACTCTAAAACCAAAACGTTACAACTGCCCGGAGGGGATCACTTACCTCTATATACATGATAAGCGATACAAAGTTAAAGTCTTGTTAGACTCAGGATCCAATGGATTCCTTATCAATAAGGACCTAGTTGAAGACCTTCACGTTCCTATTGTTGAATGCAACAACACAGTTGATATCTTAGGCTTTGATGGATCATCAGCTGCCTCAGGATGGAAGTGTTATACCCTACCTTTAAAATTGGAAATAGGAAAAAACTGACACATTTCTAAAGTGTCATGTGAAGTGGCAAAAGTAGGTCATTATGGAATGATAATTCCTTTTAGTTGGTAGCATTGTGAATGCACAGTGTCTCACATAGAAGATGCAGAATATTGGACTTTTTCCGCAAAAGGTTGTGAAAACTGTGTGGAGAAAGATGAAGGGATAGCAGATATGTACAAATACAATGAATCAGTCGCTTGAAATCCGAACACTTGCTGTATTGGAAGGATCGGAACTATTGAAAATATGGGGAAACTCAAATCACTACTGAAAGAATACTGGCAGTACAAACAGCTGTTTGAAGCCCAGACAGCAGAAAAGCTAGCCCCTAGTCGAACATTCGATCATGAAATTAAGTTGATTTGAGGATCAACTCCGCCATGGGGACTGATATACCCACTATCGGAAAAACAGCTTAGAGCTTTACGAGAATACTTGGAAACTATGATCAATCAAGAAACTATTATCCAGAGTCAATCACTAGGAGGAGCACCAATATTATTTTTACCTAAACCAGATAGTAGACTACAACTAGTTGTGGATTATCAGAATCTGAATAAGATCACCATCCTCATCAAACATCCTCTTACACTAATGTCCAAACTTCGAGATTGAGTAGACAGTACCAAGATCCTCACCAAGTTAGACCTTAAAGACTGCTACCACTTGATTAGGATTAAGGAAGGAGATGAAGAGAAAACAGCTTTCCAGGTGAGATATGGGCAGTATGCATATAAGGTTATGCCATTTGGTTTGGTCAATGCTCTGGCAACTTTCCAAGATATGATGAACCAAGTACTGAAAAAATACTTGGATGTGGAAGTTGTATGTTATCTTGACGATATCCTGATATATTTCAAGGATGAAAAGGAACACATTGAAGCTGTCAAAAGAGTTTTACAAGGTCTATCAGACTTTCAATTAGTGGTATCGCTAAAGAAATTGACTTTCCACGCCAAGGAGTTGGAATTCTTTGGTTAAATTGTGGCAGCTAGTGGGGTGTCTATGAGCACCTGCAAGGTGGAATCCATAATGGTTTCAAAAGCACCTAAGTCGGTTAGAGATGTGCAAGTCTTTATTAGATTTGCAAAATTTTATCGACAATTTATTAAAAACTTCTCCGCTATTTGCAAGCTAATAACTGAGATATTGTAGGGAAATCCAAAGAATTTCAAATGAAGGGTTGAGTAGGATACAGTATTTGAGGAACTAAAGCACTGGTTCATAACGGCCCCTATACTACATCACTTCTCTTCAGAAAGGGAGACAGTAGTAGAAACTGACGCGCGCGATTTAGCACTTAGTTGCATCCTTTCTCAATGCTTTGAGAAAAAACTACATCCAGGAGCATTCCATTCACGAAAATTAAACTCTGTGGAGCGCAATTACGAAATTCATGATATAGAACTTCTCATAATCCTTGAAGCATTTAAAGAATGAAGACACTACTTAATCGGGACAGAAAAACTGATTACAGTCTTCACTGACTATCTGAATCTACAATACTTCCTTACCTCAAAAGTCTGGAGTAGCCGTCAAATTCGATGGGCTCAGAAGTTAGAAGAATAGAATTTTCATATTGTATACCAACCAGGCACGAAGGGCAAAAAGCCTGACGCATTAAGCAAACAGCTGCAGTACTGTCCTGAGAAGGGAGCTACACATCGGGAACAGAAAACCTTTGAAATCAGCAAATTTCTTAGTATCACTAGTAGCGAGTGTAGGCGATGAAGGGCTAGACTGGGATAGGGATAAGGATTTGGATCTGGAACCTCGAGGAGGTGGAAAGGAACCTGTGATTAGGGTCAAGAGATTGAGCAAAAAGACATACTTGCCAACAAAGGACTTAATAATGGCAGCAGGACATGACCTGTACACCATTGAGGATGACATTGTCCTGAAATATAGAAAAGCATTAATTAATAAGGATGGGTATAGCTGTAGGGCTACTCGAAGGAACTTATGGAAGTATTGCTTCAAGAAACAGATTAGCAGTTCGTAGCGGAATCTCCGCCACAGCTAGAGTGATCGATGCCAATTACACTGTTGAACAGAAAGTTGTACTTTTCAATCATGAAGAGATTGACTGCCAGATAAGAATGGGTGATCTCATAGCCCAACTGCTGGTAGAAAAAATCAATCCTTCAGACATGATGGAAGTAGATGACTTATGAGACACAGAACGAGGAACAGCAGGATTTGGAAGCACTGACATAGTGACAAGATCCTGGATCATCAAAGAACAGGAACCAAGTATCAGTTACCTACAGCTATTGGCTAAAGATAATGAATACTGGTACGACATTTCAGAAGTACCGGAGAAAGTTCTAATGCCAAATGGCATTATCCTACACAAAGGTATGAAGCAGTTTAATCCTGAATTCTTAAATGAGATACAGGCAGCTATTGGGATAGACGCAGCTTGGAGGCAACAGAGGGAAGAACCCATTAGACTACGAGATGAAGGAAAAGATTTTCTCAAAAACTGTAACTTAACTGATGATATACTGTATTATAAGCGAAGACTTTTTGTACCAAATAGTCGGATACTATACACTAAGATCGCAGAAGGATGTCACGATGCAAAGGTTGCAGGACATTTAGGACAAGAGAAAACCTTGGAGATCATTATGTGGGATTTCTATGGGAAATGACATGTGGATTGGGTCAACAATTACATATGATCATACGATGAATGCCAACATAATAAATTGCCTAAACATGCAAAGTACGGATTATTGTAACCATTAGAAATACCCTACACAGCATGGGCATCCATCTCAGTGGACTTCATCACACAACTACTAGAGTCACAAGGATACACTCAAACAATAGTAGTAGTTGATCAATTTACAAAGATGGCACATTTCATTGCAGTTTAGACCTTGACTATGGCCAAGGATATCACAAATGCATTCTTGAAAGAAGTATAGATGCTGCACGGCCTACCATCCGAAATCGTGACAGATATGGACTCAAAGTTTGGAGGAGAATTCCGGGAATCACTTTGTAAAGTGCTCGAAATTAAGCGAAGAATGTTGACAGTATACCACCCTCAAACTGATAGACAGACAGAACGTACCAACCAAGTACTGGAAAGATACCTGCGAAGTTTGGTCAACTATGATCAGGATGACGAGTATCAGGTATTACCACTAGCTGAACATGTCTATTAGAACACCGCTTCCAATGTGCATGGGATGTTGCCATTCTATACGAACTACGGATTCCATCCACAGACAGCGTTAGCAAAAAGAATATCCTGTGTCCAGTGTGTCCGGTGCGTTTGATGCACAGGACATTGTAATATTAACCATTAGCCAGGACACAACGTTGGTCCGACATTGCATCCTGATCTGTATTTTGCCTGGTCCTAAGGCCAGCCGCCATCCGGGCACTGACCCCTACGTCTTGTGTGTCCTGACCACATCCGACCTTCCTCCGGTCCCCCCTAACGCTGTCTGATTGTCAACTCCTGGCTCACGATTGCGTCCAATTAACAGCCCCTCCTTCCAGATACTCCCCTTTCCTGCCATCTCTGGTCCCAACATCCCCTGTACTGTGTTCTTCCACCTCGATCATACCGACCCTTATCATTTACGGTTAGAATGCACTGACTCCCATTGACCTATTCTGGTATCAGCTAGTGTCCGGTCCTACATCCTGGTTCTTTCTACCACTGCTCATACCACCCAGACTTTGGCCTACTATATTTGACATTTCCTGGCTTCACCTGAACCCTTTTATCACATCCTGTCCCTAGTATATCGTATCTGGACCTCCTCCAGATGGCGTTTGATGCATGGCAAATTATTGAGGACACCACCCCTAGTGTATACGCTTTATCCTCACATCCTCTGGTCATTATCCTGATAGTTTATTTATCATCTCATTAAATTGTGATCATCGTGACATTCTGGCAACAGGCCTTTTCATCGTTTCTACGCCTACTCTCGCCCTGAGTCTCTGCTCCCACAATGACTATTCTGTACTCTTAAAGCCCATATCATCTTGCAGTGCGAGAAATTAAATCTATTACTTTCTACCTTTACATGCCCCTAATTCCTATTAATTCTCTGCACAAATACTTTTCTCTCATATAACACCCACTCTTCCACCTCCAGCTGTCATTCACCAATCGCCATCTGTGTTATTTGGCTGTCTTGAGACTCAGCAAGGCTGAGCGAGAGGTGACCGGTCAGAGAAGAGCTCGCCTGACCTCTAGCTGTCGGCCCAACACTTAGCTCGCCTGAATCTTCCAGACTCACTAGACCTGAGTCTAGAAATGCCAGTGCCCGTACAATCGATGTCTAGCTGCAATCGAATGATGTGTCCGCTTGCTGCGATTGATTTTGCTACTACCAGTGCTGCTCCAAGACCAATGAATACCGGTTAGTCCATCGTGGGGCAGGCCGTCCCACTGCGGTCTTGTTTGATGCCTGGCTCATGAGCTCTTCCTTTACAGCCTCCCAATCATTGTCATGTCCTTCACGACGGTCTTGCTACATCCCATGAACCTGCTCCACTTTGTTTTATATGGTATCGCAAATGTACCTTAGAATTATGTCCCCAATGTTGAGTGGGCATTTGGCCCAAGTCTGTTTCTGTTGTGCGAAAAGGTCTTCCATATCCGGTAACGAGTTAGCAGCTTGGTCGCCAATGATCTGTTACAACAATTGAACAGTCCTACTTACGACTGCCTGCAGCTTGAAGTCCCGTAGCTTGTGATATATCTCCCATCTCCAATACGTGTAGTGTATGACAGATTATAGCACACGTCAAGCAGATCATTGTACCGTTGATTCGCCCAAGAAATTTGGGATCCATTATTTCGTGCATTTTCTTTCCCGTGAAATACTTACCATAAATTGCCTGCGGAATTTGTTGCGCAAGGAAGCAGAAGTCCTGGTTCTGTATCACATTCAATCTTAATTAATTGTAGTCATTATGTGGGAGTTACCCAGTATATACAAACTACATACTCTTTCGGGTTACACATAAACCTATTCCAGTTGAGAAGATATTCCACTCGATGTGTTGTAGCTGTCAGATCATCAGGCAGTTCGTATAACTTTACAATATGATTCTTCACATGGTATATGAACTGTGACCATACGCCTGTGTACTTTTGACGTATCTTTCTAAGTTAGTATCGCACTCTACATTACGTTACACCCACCCGAGTCGATATATCAAATATATGCACTGCTCCGTTGGTTTAACATATTTTGTCTCTGCATCTTGTGCGACTATAGCATCCTGGATTTCAAGTACTTGGCGAGTCAAAACAACGACATCCGGGAGTGGGTCCTCGAACAGCGTATATTGCAAAATGAGGGACTTTGCAAACTCTACTATGGGCCTTTCTGCACCTGTCAGTAAATTGCGTCAAGAATGGCCAACTAACCAGTTGTCTAGGAGGGATGTACCCGGGTAACCGGCTGGACTAAAACTCCTGATATCAGATATAGGAGCACTCCGGCTGCCCAGGGGTGATGAAAATCATGGAATGCTAAATGAGGGAAATGCAGGAGGACTATTGGCCCTGCCATAGTGAACTTGCCCATAAGCCACTAGTATCTGTGATGCCGCATTAGCTGCCTGTGATCCAGAGCTTGGTGAAATCTGCACAGCAGTCGTGTGATGCTTTGGCCATCACTGGGCTACTTGAGACTTCTCAGTATCTCCTGATATATTGATATTTGCCATATCAAGGTCTTCAGGATCGGGTTCGGTGTCTGATTCAGTAGCATCTAATCCTCATGAGTTTTGGTACTTATTGCTACTAGCATCGCTATGATGAACTATTTCCCTTCGACTTTGTCGGGCTGGTTCAGTCTCTGGTTCGGTATACACCAGTGTCTGTATGGTGCTCTTCTGGGGACTCTTCGAGGTCTTCCTGGTTGCATGCTTGCAATTAGTAGCGCAGATGGGGTTCGACCTAAATATGAGTAGTTTAATAGTGTGCTCAGAGAGCTGCCAAATTCGCCTTGTTGTGTTGCCGATATCTGTTTTCCCGATACCACAGTGCAATGTTTGATGTCGCTTTTCTATATCCGTTCTGGTTGCCTACTCAGGGAGTTGCCTGACTTTGTGTATTGTAGTGATGTTGATTATGTATCTTGCAACTCATTAGTGAATGTCAATCAGGATAGGCTTCAGGATGTAGGCTACTAGTAATTGTATGAATCTCAAGTAGGCTGTAGATCAGGAGTTTCTGTCGTTCTTTGATGTTCAAAGTGACATGTTAAGTCTTATATGCTAGAATGTACATGGAGGGTTAGGGTTGTCAGAATCACATACTATCACTCGCTATTGAGTCCAAAGATTGCCTCATTATTTGTGTTCAACAAAGTGATGATCTGGACATTCTCGATTATCTTAGGATCCAAGACTCCAGCTTGTTAGAATTAGATGTAATAAAGGTATTACTACAGTAGAAGTCTAAGCTAATTGTCTAAATGGCATCATCTCTTTCAAAAAATTCAACATGATTATGTCTGTGATCTATGGGTACTGGTATACGTTCACAAGCATTTGGGGCTCAAGACTCTGAGAACTGACTATCTGTGAGTTAGGGGAGATAAAGATTTCGCTAAACGAAAAGGCTTAGCAAAATCTAGCTACAATCAAAGTCGGTTAGTGACAATATTTCTCCTGAGATATCCCCCACACCGCAAAATGAATAGGAGCCTCCAGGCTTATCTCCGGATGCCGAATTAGCACTCGTAAATGCATGAAAGCTATATTCAAGTAACCTCACCTAGCGAATCAATACAGATGGGCACCTGCCACCAACCAAGTTAAAGATCAGGAATGTGAGATATACTGGGTACATAAGATTCAAGCCGCCAATGTAAGGCGGCCTACAGTTATCATATGTGCGAGTGCTTGAGTATTTGTATATCTTTGCTAAGAATACCTCTATGAGCCACGTATTTGGTAAGGGCTGAAGCAAAAGATTGAGTGGTGGAGGTATTCTTGGCAAAGATGCATGAGTACAGTACTGGGTATGAGGCGTCGAACTAGCTACGAGTAGGAATACGGGAAGCCAATGTGAGTATGTCCAATGGTATTATTACTATCAAATGCTAGCTAAGCCATCACGCTTGTAGATTCTGCTCAATTGTCCTGCGCGAATGCCACGCACCCAAAAACATAAAACAAAGAAAAGAAAAGAAAAGTTAAAAAACAAAAACTAGCCCTGCAAAAATTGTTTTTTGGGATTCTGACGTCTATTGCTAAGACAGGGGGCCTGGTGAGGTTGTGGGGTGTGGTGGGACAGTCATGTTCAGGGAAGACAGAGGAACAATCACAGCAGCAGGAGTCTGATGAGACAGTGAGATAATCGCAATACTGGCGTTCGGGGAAGAACGGGGAGAAATGATGGTACCTGAGGTCTGGGGGGGTAGTGGGAGGGTCGTAGCGCCGGCATTTGTGGGAGACCAAAAAACCCCAGCAGTTGGAGTCGCAGGAAATAGAATTGTCACAGTATCAGGGGGGTCACCATTGCGAGTCAAAGGAGATAGCAGGACAGAAGTGGCAGGTGTAGTTGCCTGTACCAGGAGGAGAGTTGGGGCTGGTATAGAGGTGGTGGTGGCTCTTTCGGCGCTACTCTCAGACAAAAAGGTAGGAGGAGTGTCTTCTGCACTATCTCACCCATGACGGCACCTGATCAACTATCTGGAGGTTTTCGGGATAGCTGCATGCCCCGGAATTTGGAGGTACTCTACCCTTCAGGGGTTCTCATAAAAAAGCTCTAGGAGGAATCTCAGCCTTTCCCATTTGGATGACTGCAGATCCCTGGAGTCAGAACAGGTTGGTAGATAGGGTCTCCAGGTGCCTCATGTGATCATATCCTCCTATATATGTGATTAGCTACGCTGTTTGGCTTGTGATGTTTGGTAAAAGCGTACTGAGGTTTGGTACTTACGGCATCAGTATGGTGGGCTGGGCGGGCTTTCCAAGTGGGTCTTACGGGGTCGGGGGCGAATTGGTCATCATGCTAAGCATGCGATTAGGTACAGATTTTGTTAATTGGAGAAAGGAATTTTCGTGGAACTTGGGTCGACAGAATGGGCAGCAGCATAGGTGGTGTGTGTGTGTCTTACGCTGGAGGTAGTAGGGCTTTTCGGATTCATTATCCAATATATCTGATTAGCTACAAATTTTGTTAACGGAGGGAAGGAATTTTCACGGAACTTACCTCATCTGAATGGGCAGTAGCACAAGTGGTGCATGGGGGTCTTGCGCAGAAGCGGGAGGGACTTTTGAATTCATTGTCCTATATATGTGATTACCCACAGATTTTGATAATAGAAGGAGGGAACTTTCAGGGAACTTATGTCATCAATGAGAATTGCTGCCTTACGGTCCTGTGCCAAAGATTCTGACTCAGAGTCATCCACGCTTGGCTCGGTGTCTTTGTCTGGGAGCCACTTATCTTCGTCCTTGTCATCATCCTCCTCTTCCATGGATCCCCTGATATCTCTAGCTTGCCCACTGCGATCACAGACCTCATGGTCAAAAAATAGGTATTGGCTATGGACAGGCACAGAGGTCTGGTTGGGGTCCTCTCCCTGATCCTAGTACAGCTCTGGGACTATGAGGTCCCATTGATCTTTACCATTATTCGCAAGGACCCACGCCCTGACATCATCATGTTTATATAAAAAGATGAGGTCACGGACCAAGAGAGGCTCAGAGGGTGGCCTCTGAAGTGAGCGTGCATCCTTCCTAGGCACCCCGATATGATACTGGAGGCACCCGATTGCCTCCTCCATACGTTGCCGCTTGAGTACTCTGCGCACACTTTGTATGCTTGGTGATTCCATGACCCTTGAGGCAATTCCCCAGTTAGAGTCAATGGAATACCATCGGTAGTCAAGGAATTGGTGGCCCTCTCCATGGGCCCTCATCCACCGAACAATGTGGATCCATACTACCCGTTGGCAGTACAGGGAGGTCCAATCAGGTTGAACCACTGACAATAGAAGTTAGCACAAGGATCGCAAAATATAGAAGGAGAAGAACACATGCTTGGAGGTCCCTCGACCTCCGCCACCATGGCCCGCCATACCATAAGATGCTCAATTATTGTCAGAGGTTTCTTGGCCATGTCCCGGACCATGATCCTTAGTTGACATTCGACTTCTTCGTCGTCCTCGGCATCGTGCTTGTTCTTAATGAGCTCAATCCATGCCGCGACGCAGGAAAGAGAGCAGGCCAATACAAGGACTGACTCCAAATTGGAGTTGGTGTGACAGCAGAGGTCCAGGGAGAGTGCTGTCATGTGGGCCCTGATCCGCTTGCACCCGACTCTGTACAAACCAGAGTTGGCGTGAGGATTCCTGAACTCACACCAGCTTTTGGCAAATGCTATTCCGCCATAGTGCCCCCTAATTGAAATCCGAGAGTTAGTTTAACAGAATCTGAGCAATGCATGTAGCTTAAGTTTTTCACTTAAGAGGTGTCTTCCACCGTCAGCTCAAAAGATAAGTTCTCCACCGAAATCTCACTTGACCTCCCACGACTGCTCTCGTTAAAGGTTACATCATGTCTGAGAATGTGGAGGAAAGAAAAAGAAAAAAAGAAGAAGTGTAAGAGAGATTGATTGCTTATACTTTGTCGGCTACTCTGGACACTGTACTCCAAGGCATCGCCTGATGTTTGCCTCTCATCACATCACTTTTATGATATTAGGTGGTATGGTGTCTGTCAAAAAAGAATATGGTATTAGTAAGGCATGGGAGCTAATGATTGGGTAGAATGTACTTTCGCATCGGCTGCCTTAATTGCTCGCGGAGCATTTTCTTTATCTTTTCTTTTGAGGGGGAAGCGAGGGAAAGCTAGGAAAAAAAGTCCTGGAAAATCTATGTATAGTGGGGAGGGCAAGAACATTGACTGATGTATGGAGGGATATGAGTGGGGGCATCGGTGTGAGGGTTGTGGGGTATGGGGTGTTAGTATAAGGGGGGAGAGGAGTGAGGTGGACATCTGCATGAGGAAGAAAAGTGAGGGTCTCAGGAGAGAGAGAATAAGTAAGACAAGGGAAGAGAGAACTGGTAGGACAAGGGGAGAGGGAAGTGGTACAGGGGGTGTTAGCATGAGAGTTGAGGGGTGTGAGGTGGATGTCTGTACGAGGAAGAAAAGGGAGGGTCATGAGAGAGAGAGAACAAGTAGTGCAAGGGGAGAGAGAACTGGTAGGGCAAGGTGAGAGGGAACAGGTACGGCAAGGGGAGAGACGTCTGACACGGAGCAAGAAAATCCTAAACTAGGCTTGTAAGCAAACACTGCATTGAACTTGACGTTGATAGACATGGAAGACAAATTCTGTCGCCTCGATGAACCTGTTTCAAGAGAAATATTTTGCGAGCATCAGAAAATGGTTCAGCATATATGTAGTATGATTCTTAACGTATCGTGATATATATGTAGTATCGCAAGGTGTTTATTTTTTATTTATAAAATAAACTTTTAAGCAGCAAGGAGGGGTGATGCCAAGAGACGTCCACTACCTGGCCAGTTGAAACTTCACTTGACTGAAATGGAAACCCTGACCCTACAACCATACATGGTAGGGATATTGTTATAGGCAATGTGCTATGATATCTCGATACGTGATATGGGTATCCATGCCATATAACACGAAAGATAAGGAAATAGAAGATATTATGAGAGAGCTGAGAGGATTTATAATATGTATAAAAAACAGACAAAAGTAGAGATTGTACGTAATTCCACTAATATAACGCTCGGGCTAACTGCTAACACTATCGATCTAGGCCGACACTACCTCCAATTCCCACACTGTCTAATCCATCACCTCACTGGGTGATGCCGAGCCCCGGCGCCGCTCTTTTGACTACATTGCCAGAACATTTTGGAATGCAACTTGTAGACGCTTCAGTACATTCTTGAGTGCCCCGGAAGTTGTGGATTCCACTGCCAGGGCTTGTCGATTCAGGATACTCCAGTTTCTCGGTTCCAATAAGACATAATCTGTGGAAGACTGGTTGATTTCTACTATGCATAAGTTGGCAGCTGCATCACGACAGAGTGACCCTTCTATCACCTCATCACCTCTATGATTATTCGCGTCCACGCTAGCCATGCATGCTGGGAATGACAGATATCTGAGTACTGTCTCGTGCTTACCCCCATCATTTTTCCAGTCCAAGCTAGGTGAGGACGCCATGACTGTTATGTCTCTGACCTGCAAACGTCCTACTAGGGAGCCACTGCCATGACTGGCATTAGCTGAGGCATCTGGTGCTGGAGCCCTGGTATGCATTTGACGTGCTCTTGAATCTCATTCACGGCCAATATTCCACACTACAGCTTCTTCAGCATAGGGGTGGCTGTAACTGCCTCTCGAGAAATGTGGTAAACGTAGAGTTAACGGACTTTGTTCTTTACCGAAAGTGGTAACTAGCAAAGCAAAGTCCGGAGGCTTTAACTGAGGTTGTTGAAAAGACTTCTCACTATATCGCGACTACTGAGGTCTCAGAGATGTTTGGTGGATCTCAAACTAAAGATTCTCGAAGCAAACTGAAGAAGGTAAGTGTTGAACCAAGTATATTGAAAACTCTGTCTGTCGAAGTCTGCCTCTTCTTAACGTGAAGAATAGCAGTTCTTAAATACACTTCTTAGGCTACCGAGAGCCTTGTTCTCATAACATATAAGACTCCAAAACAGTAGCCTTGAAACAAAACATAAACATATAGAGTATCAAACCGATACTCGAAACCAAACATAAAACATATAAAGTATCAAACCGATACTCGAAACCAAATATAAAACATATAAAGTATCAACCCGATACTTGAAACTGAACATAAAACATATAGAGTATCAAACCCTATATTCTCAGACTAGAGGCACACCTCGTTTCTTGAAACAAATTCAAAACACAATTAGTATCAACTGATACCTGAAAATCCTAAACCAGTAACCTGTACCGGTTACAGTAGCCTTTAACTGCCAGAGTTTCTGGTCTCGGGTCACCTTCATTATGGTAATAATACACCAAAATATCGAGTCGGTCCTGTAGCACTTGATTTGTGAGGAACCAGGCATGCATCGTTTTATTATTTTCGATGAAAATGCAGTTCAACTGGGATAGAGGTTGCACAGAGTGCCTGCGGAGCCTCCTGCTTCGTTCACCAGTCATATCTAGAATATAGCGAATCCGTCGGATAGGCACCTACCTCAATATCGTGGCAGACAATCCAGAAAGATTTGTGGAATCCAACTCACTAAATCTTACTCCTGATATATGATTGCCTCGCCAATAGACTGCTTGATAGTCAGGTTGAGCTTTCACCAACATCCTCTTGGAGCCTGGCAGACCTGCACCACACGTTGACAGCTGGACCCAAACAATACGTACGGTATGTGGATGTTTAAGTAATGTGTTGCAATCTATATTTTCCTGGTTAGTCAGTGGAAACGTGAATCTTTTAGGGCAGTAGACTGACCAGTTCTGATAACTGTAACACCTTGTTGTGCCAGCTGTTGAGGTACATTCTGGCCCCCTTAGGGAACTTCTGCATTCCCGGGTGCAGGCTATTATGGAACATTCTGACTAGCTTGGGGAACTTTGGCATTCCTGAGTGCTGGCTGTTGCAGAACATCGTGACCAGTGGGGGGAACTTTGGCATTCCTGAGCGCTGGCGGTTGGAAGATGTTCTGGTCAGCTTGGAGAACTTCGGCATTCCCGGGTGCCAGCTGTTGCAGAACATTCTGACTAGCTTGTAGAACTTTGGGATTACTAGATGCCAACTGTACAGACATGTTCTGGCTAGCTTGAAGAACTTCAGCAATCCCGAGTACTGGCTGGTGTGGAACATTCTGACGAGCTTGGGGAATATGAGCACCCCCATGCACACCCTGTTGAGGCATGTTCTAGTTAGCTTGGGGATCTTCTGCATTCTTGGGCCCAGGCTGTTTAGGAGCATTCATGCCCCATTGACCCAGGGCTCCTAGTGGCAGCAAAATTGCTTCCACAAGGAAGTGCGCAGGGATGATTACAGGTGTGTCCAGTGCAGGTTGAGGTCTACCTTTCTTGTGAAGACTGTCTGTTAACATCTTGCTACAGTCCTTAACAAGTGAAATGATAGCATCTTCGATCTGCAGCCTACGGTGAATGTCATTGGTACCTACTGTCACCAGAGTGTCGCAAGCTGGGCACAATCTCCTCATACCATGGAAAATCTCGCTGAAGTCATTGTTCGGGAAAGTTTTGAAATTGGTGTAATTCCATGCTGATATCTGGTCATTGACTGTGTTTCTTCACACCGCGTAGAGCTGTCTGCCAGGATCATCTAGAGTGAAGTTTAGCCTGGTCTTATACTGGCTGATTTTGTTGCTTCCGGTCCTTGCAGAAGTAATCACCCCAGCAAGTGCCATAGCTGAGAGCATGTACATGTGCCCTAGTGGAGCTATATGTCCCTTTTGAACATTTGGCATATGGACGTACTGTGTATTATTATTGTAAGCTATGTCTTCTGATTAGTTCGAAGTATTGATATTGTGAGCTTTGTGTATGTTAGGCATATGGAAATCCGGAACATGTGCACAGACCCACGGTAGGGTAACTGCGCACAGACCCTCGATTTACTGGAGCCAACACCCCCCTCCAACCCCCTTATGAGGCCCGCATGTCATTAGCGAGATTTCAAGAGTTGTGTCCCATAACTAAAATGTCACATCAATGAAGCCCACTTCATAACACCCAATACGTCGCCGCCGTCCGTCCGACCGCATGCTGCTCGCAGGATATATGAGAGGGGACCTTTGGCGACATCAGGGAAGTGGAACGGAAGAAATCCATGGGAGGCACATTGAGATAGTAGGCTTCAAGGTTAGGCTTCCTAAACTATGAGCCGAAAGTGACGGGATGTTTTCGGAGAAATACTCCAAGAGGATATCCAAATAGCAGAGGCTATTAGGAGTATACCGAATCCACCCATACCCTTCTGAGATCAGCCGTAGGTTGGTTGGTTCTAGTAATAGGACCCCTCTATGGAGGCCGGTGGACCAAGAGGAAGCATGCGCAGAAAGGAAGACCTAGATAAGTCAGAGTCCCTTAAGACGTTGACACGTCGGGCTCGGGCTTACGATTGGCACTAGGTGGCCCGGCATGAACTTGATCACTTCATGACCGAAGAGACTACTGGAACGATAGTCAACCAGACTGGAGTAATATAATAGTCTATGCAGATATCTAAGTTAGAGGGCGCTGTTTGGTATAACAAATAGCGCAGTCATCTTAACAGAGGAATACTATTCTGGGTCTGCGAAAGGGTGTGATAAGTTTCAGGGTCAAATGGGGTTCGCACTTACAAGATTCTGGACGTTTGCGTATTAAAACCAGAGTGGTACTTCGGGGGCATAGTAGTTAGAAGTAGTCCGCGAACACTCAGACACGGGATATAAATATCGCAGTGCCTCCCGAGCTCTACAGACATCATCAAGGAACGGAGAAGAAATGTTATCAATATAAAATTGTTTACCCTATAAATCTTTACTTTCCTATTTTATCGAGACGAGCTCTTCTTGACAGATTCTCTGATCAAAGATTTTGCCCTACGTCCCTCCGTGATATACTTGAGTTTGGCATCCGCCTAACAGTGTATTTGCTGAATGCTGTGTAAGTTGTTGATACTTTTCTTGGTTTGACCTTCCTTGGCTCGTGATCTATTCAGTTTAAATATTAGTCCCTAACACTCAAGACATCTTGAAACTCTTCGCGGGTTATTATCAATTCAATCATCAGACACCCGCAATGCCTGTTTTTTTCTCCACAACTTGAAATGTGGACATCATACACACTTGAACTTGCAAGCTGGATCTCTTCTTTTCCAGTATAAATGAAAGTATTTCTGGGAAACAAAACATAGTCTGATGCAGATGATATCAGCATCTATAGGCTAAACTGAATTAACTATTAGTTGGGTGTCAGATTGTTGGAACTTCCTGGCTCCATTTGCCATGTTAATCGAGATGTGTGAAAGAGAGCATTCCACCTTCACCTCATAATACACACAAGCTTCTCACAATCCACTAAGCCAAGTCCCGCAATGCCTATGAAATTTTCATTTTGCAGCAGCAAATAAAGCTGTACTGGTGCCTACGAGAAACACCTGCGAAGAACACATGCAGACATCACCGATCTTCACGCATTGCTCATACAGAGTACTACCTCTGCAAAGAGTATTCATGACGCGGAATCCTCCCAATTGCCCTACAATGTCCCAGCTCATGACAACGATTTGTGGGATTCTGACTACGAATCAGACTCTAGTATGTCTGGCTGGCAGCAAGATACTACAAATGAAGGAGTTGCCAATAAATCTGACCGGGAATCACTCCGTATGGTCAATGCATCTTCCACTCCCTGTGCATAGCAGTATTATCCTGGTGCTGGGGAATCTATTGAAGACGTGGAGGGATTTGTGGAAAAATACAAAATTCTGTATGAGGGCCTATGGGTACCATTTGCTAGTGTGCACGATTTCAAACTTGCATCCTGGTTCATACAAAGCAAGGTATCCAAGTCACAGATTAATGAATATTTTTCAAATGGCCTTGGCAATCCAGTCGATGCCAGATATAGCTCGATAGATACACTCGTGAACCACCTCCGGTTATTGGGTCTGTATAGCCCATACTTACAATAGTTCGAAGGTCAAGTTGAGGATGGCGTGAAGGTTTGCCTTTCTTCTACCATGATGTTCTAGACTGCCTCTGATACCTTCTTTGACAGATGGCATACAAAAAGGATTTTATTTACACTCTGCGACGTGAATGCGATTTCAATGGACAATGAGTATATTCGGAAATGCATAAAGTGGACTGGTGGTGGGACATTCAAGTAGGGTGCCAATATAGTATGTTCTCCTTATGCCAAATACACAGGCTAACTGATGACTGGAAACACTTCCATCTGGGGCAATAGTGGTTCCAATTATTGGGATGTCAGATCAGATGCACCTCAGCAACTTCTCCGGTGACAAGAAAGCATGATCTATGTATATTACAATTGGAAATCTTCTATTGACCAAGCATAACAGACCTGAAATTATGGCAGTTCTCCTTCTTGTGTTATTGCCCGTCCTACCTAAGTTCAAGTAGTCCTCTTCTGCGGACACATATCAGAGGCAAATCAATGCCGACACACTACAAGGCATATTGGAGCTCCTATTTGAGCCCTTACAAGAGGCTGGGCTTAACGGTGTCTCAATTGACTCTGTTGATGGGAAAATTTGGAGATGCTTCCCCACATTGGCGTCCTAGATTGCGGACCATATGGAAAACATTGCGCTGCATGGTGTAACATTTAATGCCTGTCCTAAATGTGAGATACCTCTAGATATGTTAGGATCCAATATGTGAGAGAGGTATCGAGCTAGAGATTATGCCAGATATGAGCACCTGGAGGAAGAAAATCTGGATGCGGAACAAGACTTCACATCAGGCGACGTCGACATCATATTTAATGCTCTGGGTATCAGGATTCGGCGAAATGTTTTTCCTGAACTTCTCCGCATTTCTGCTGCAGATCTGCATCAGCCAGATTGCCTCTATACTGTTTATCTTGGACTTTTCAAGCACATGATGGATTTGGTTCCAAAGTTTCTGAAGAAACATGGACGGCTGCAAGAATTTGATGATGCCTGGAAATCTTGACCGGTGTACCCCGGATTCTATGTACCCAAAAAAACACTACCATGAGGTTACATAGTGGCAGGAAAAGGAGATCAGGAACTTGCGTTGTTGTCTTTTGGGTGTTCTCACCATGCCGTTGAGATACCCTGATAACACTCAACAGTAACCTTTCAAACGTGTGCTCACATGTGTCCAGCCATTACTCAATTTCAGTCTGATAGCCCAATACCGAAGCCATGCGGCTAAGACTGCTGATTATATGGAACAATATCTGAATTGGTTTCACACAACGAAAGATATTTTCTTGGAGTTTAGAATCTCTAAATGAATACAGGTTCAAAGATTCAAGACTAGCGTGTGGAGCTATGATGTCAGGGAACCCTAATAAATCAATGACTTGTCCAATCAAAGTGGCGCTGTGTATAGGAGCAGCAACAGGAGGAAGAGAACGATCAAGGTATGGAATTGATCCATGCAGAATCCCATTTCAACTTCATTAAGATGCATCTAATACAGCACTTCCAGGATCATGTATACCAGTTTAGTAACATCCTACAGTATTCTACTAAGTTCAGCGAGCTAGTACACAATGAACAGATTAAAGATGGATGGCGACATGTGAATAAAAATGACGCTGTGCCGCAGATCCTCCACAACTACAGGCAACACCACGCGATCCGAATGAGACTTTTGACCCTAGATTTTCTGCAAAAATCTGGAGTCTATCTCTTGACAGACGTTGTAGATCTTTTAGACAAAATGAGTACTAAATCTCTGCCACCCTCAAATTGTAGGATGCGGAAGAAGCGCTGTGTGATGTTATCCGCGTTGGAGATTTTTGCAAGATCTTGGGAATTTCAACTGAGACAATGTTTATCGAATTGCTAGAATATAGCTGGCGGAGCCTGCCCATCGTGCGCCATCATCTGGAAGATCCGGAAATACTTTGACACTTCCCTATTAAACTACTAACTTAACTTGAAATCCCAATTCTAGCATTTGAAGAAACAGATGTTTACGACATCCATTGGGCACTATGTAGAGTTGCCAAGCGGTTCCGAAATAAGGCTAGTTGCATTGATTGAGTTTGGGTACAGGCTGGCACAGACAAAATGTATGTTGCACTCAGTGGCTGGCTACCAAGGAAACTCGTCTGGCTATTCAAACTCCGTAACTACTGGTACCAAAACAGAGTCTACCAACTAGCAAAGGTTGAGATGTTGAGTGTACTTAACTCTAGATACCCATCAGAGTTACATGATCTTGTCACAGTCCAGCAGCAAGCGAGGTCGGATGGGCGAAGTGTTACAATAGTAGAAATTGGCACAATCATAGGCCTAGCCCAACTGATTCCCCAGGACACGCGTAGATGGCTCGTCAACAGCTGGATCAATTTAAGAACATTCAATGAGATATATTGATCTGGTATCAAATCCAACTACGGCCCCACAATGAATTCTACAAGCTCAGTGTCATGGGCGATATCTGATCAACAGAGATGTTGCGGGTGGGCAAAAGAAATGGAGATTTGGCCTAGTACCATTACTCAAATGTCAGGCAATAGTGCTAAGCCAAATATCCTATTATTGAAAATGTGGCTAGTATGAAGAGAACACGGAAGGCGAGGCACTGGGAGCGGGAAGAGTTGATAGATAATGAGCTAGAAATCATAGAATAGTAATAATTAAGGGAACAAAGGATGAAGCTGTTTCGACAATTAGTGAACCTCTGATATCAACAACAGCACTGCCACTCTCGGATGTCTGCCTGCCCATTGTGGCTAAAGAATACAAGATGGCGTAAGGGACAGACACTGGATAACCATCCAAAGCAAGTGAGAAATTAGAGCAAGAGCAGCAGTAGTGTTCAACGCCCTGGTGACTGGTGGTGACAGGAGAAAACTAATGGAATATCAAGATGCATAGCTGACATTCATGACATCCAGTGCTGCACAGAAGAGGGGAGGACACGCGGAAACTGTTAGGACGTAGCAAGGGCGATAGGCGAAGAACGGCGTATGAGAAGAAAGGAGACCAGTAGGAGGTGCACAGGACGTGATTCAGATGTCATAGTATGCGGAAGATGTGCAGGATATGGTTGCAATGTCCAGGTGTGCCCAAGTCATACAGGATGCACAGGACGTGTTGGCCATGGCAGGGTAGGTCTTGACGCACAGGATGCAGAGGAGGCAAGGATTAAGCAACTGGTATCAGGACACAAGGCAGGCGCATCTGTCACGAATGTGACTTAGCAAGGAAGAGTTTTTCACATGACTCATAGTTATGAGTCATAGGTATGTTATGTTTCACACATGACCTCACTAGAGGTCATGTGTCTCACACATATGACCACTTTGGTCATATAATACAGTTATGATAATATGTTATGTTTCGCACATGACCTCACCAGAGGTCATGGGTTTCGTGCATGTGACCACTTTGGTCATGTGACTAGTTTATGATGTTTTGGTATGACTCACAGTTGTGAGTCATACATGGAGTGTGACTTGAGGAGTGAGTCACAAGGGCGTAAAGGGCAACTATATAAGGAGGTCACTAGGGCCGAGTAGATAGGGGGTGGCAAGCCCAGAGTGGCGTGTTACCTCAACCTCCCAGCCACGCAACAGTTCTCAGTTCTTCCCGTGTTTTCCGAAGCAAGAGACTGGATGGCGATGGATTTCTTTTCGTCGGTTGGTTTTTTTGATTCCTTCACAACCAGATTCCGCGTGATAAACCTTTATAGCACCTGGGACGGTTCCCCCTTCAAAAGGACCATCTCACCAGACACAGCGTTCCCCTCCACGCCCTCCCCCACGCTGGTCGTAGGGGATTTCAACATCCACCACCCCTCAGCTGACCCGGGTCGTCTTTTCTCGATCCAGGACATTGGGACATCCTCACCATTTT
>JACCEG010000236.1:118783-134411 GCA_014065205.1 Tuber brumale | reverse complement strand
AAAAAAAACAAAAAAAAAAAAGCAAAAAAGGCCGCGTAGATATGTCATCCTCCGTCTCCTCTACACACCCGGCAATTGAAATCAACCCTTAACACTAGGTACTCACGAACCATCCACCCCCCCTCTCCTCCCACGATTGCTTCGGCCTAGGAGTGACGGCCACCTCCCCCCTTTTCCTACTGCCATCGCTTGCTCATTTACGCGGCGTGGCTTTCCTCCCTCTGGGTTCCGGTACTGCCTTTCTGCTCCCCTTTCTCGCCCCTTTCCTCGCTTAGCGAGGCCCCTCCTCACGGTCGGCGACCACTCACTTCCCATGCTTCAGACAGCTGGGAACACGGTTTCTGCGGTATGCGAGGGCTACTCTTCAGGCCTGATGGTCGACCTCACTCCTCTCCTTCCTTGGGGACCTCTCTTCTTCGTTTCTGTTTGGCGTTGGCTGTGGTGGATGCCCGTCTCCCTGTGTGCACGCACACCGTGGGGGAACGCCTTGGCTAGTAACTTCGGGGTCTGTCTCGCTTGGAGATTTGGCCATACCCTCCTAGTCTTACAGTTCAAGTTGGGACCACTCTTGTTGGAGACCGCCTAGCAAGACACGAACATGATTACCAATAGTCGACAGGGTCGCGTTCGGTTTCTGTCCCGTTCTGGTCGTTGGATCAGCTTGCACCCTACTGCTGCACCCTCCCTCGGCTAGTACCCTACTGCTCCACCCTCTCCCGACGCAGCCCACAGGCAGCTCCCTTTCTCAGTTACGTCGTGTTCCGGGATAACTCCTGCGGTTCTCTGCTGCCGGCGCGTATCTCTGGCTTGGTTGTTGTGGGGCTCACCCTGGTGCGAGTTTTCTTTTGTTCTGTTTTGGGATGTCCCGGGCGGTCACCTTCCTATGTTTTCCAGCTTTCTTCTTAGTTAGCCTTCTCCTATTCTCTGAGTTCGCTTGCGAGGTAGGGACAGGTTTTTCTTTAGGGCGAGATTTGCGGTTAGGCACACACCAGAGGGTCTTGGAGATACGGTCGGGCCAGGCGGGGGGAGGAATGGGGATTGTTTATGCCATAGCTAGAGCTGCATGCAAGTTCTTGTACCCTAAATAACAATAAATACATGTTGATAAAAAATAAAAATAAAAAAAAACAAGGCCGAGTAGATAGGTGTGGGGAGTTCCCTGTTCCGCAGAATGAGGAAGCTATGGACACGACGAACGACTCCGGCGAGGGTCCTTCAACTGGTTCACGATCCCTCCTGCCCCCCTTTGGTCTTGAAAACACCCCGCCCTAGGCGTGGTGATGCCCCCCCAACATGTCACCCCGTTCCTGCCCCAAAGCCCCAATGAGGTGCCCTGCCGAACCCCGCATGGCAGGAATCTCCCACTCCTCTCCCCCAGCCTGAGACACCGGAAGGCATGTGATGGTTGGTCACACCTCTCCTACGAGTTCCGCGCTAGTGGCGTACTCCCGTAACCTGATATCCGTTCTTCAACACAACTGCTGGGGAAGCTGGGATGTGTTTCTCTCCCTCTTTAATTCGTTTTCTTTGTTGGACCACCCGCCTACCCTTGTGGTCCTCCAAGACCACCCGTTGGATAGGAACAGACCCCCATCATTCCAGGGATTCAAACCCTTTTTGCCGCCTTGCCCCACTGGCGGTAAGCCCAGAGTGCCCTGCTATCTCCATATCTCCACTACCCAACAGTTCCCGGTTCTCCCGATCTTTACGGACACTAGGGACTGGATGGCTGTCGACTTTTATTCTTCTGTTGGCTTTTTTGATTCCTTCCTCACCAAGTTTCGTGTTGCGAACCTCTATAGCACGTGGGATAGTTCCCCCTTTCGCCGAACCGTCACTCCAGAGGTTGCCTTCCCCCATACCTCCATACCGACGCTGGTTGTCGGAGACTTCAACATACACCACCCCTCAGCTGACCCGGGCCGCCTCTTCTCAATCTCGGACCTAGGTGCCTTAGCCCCTTACTTTGAAAAAGCTGCGGAGGAAGGTTTCTGCCTCCTGAACACCCCTGGTGTACTCACTTACTTCCCCTTCGATCCCAGCCTACGCCCCTCAGTAATAGACCTCGCGTTTGCCAACTCCTCTCTGTCCCCCAACCTTCGGTCATGGGAGAGTCCATTGCCCCTGACAGGCTCCGACCATGTCCCCATCCTCATTACGCTGTGCTCAGTCTACACACCTCGGACAAGAAACCCTCCCCCCGATCCAAGCCCTGGTGGACCCCTGACCTCACGGCTCAAAGGGCTACCTTCCAGTCAACGGTTCGGTTGGCGCGACGAGATCCACTCCCCTCATCAAAACAGCAGTGCAGAGAAGCCCGCCTACTATACTTCAAGGCTATAAAAGGGGCCAAAACCGATTATTGGAACAATTTCCTCAGGACTGCTACTCCCCAGACACTCTGGACTGCGAAACGCTATGCCTTTGGAAGGCCCCCAGACAGGTTCCCACAGCTCCCCGGGGCTGAAAGCCCCGTGGACATAAATACAGCCCTTCTCTCCCACTTCTTCCCGGAGTAACAGTCCTCGGGCCCTCCCGCGATTATGCGCAAATCCAAAGATGTTCCCCCACTGTGGGCAGAGGAAATTACAGTTGCTCTCCGAAGCTCCTCCTCGTCCTCCGCTCCCGGCCCTGACCAGATCGCATACTCTGTCTGGAAGAGAGTCCACACGTTGAACCCAAGCATCCTCCCCTCCATCCTCGGCCCCCTCGTCCGGTACGGCTACCATCCCCGCTCCCTGAAGAGAGCAAACGGGATAGTCCTCGATAAGTCAGGGAAACCCTCATACAATACGCCGGCGTCATTCCGCATCATCGTCGTCCTCGAGACCATTTCCAAGATTCTGGAAAGGGTTATGGCCTCCCCCCTCTCTGCCCTCGCGCGTTTCCAGGGCCTCTTGTCCCCCCACCAAACTGGTTCCCTTCCCGGTCTGAGCACCTTTGATGCAGCGGCAACCCTCCCTCACGAGGTTCAGCTTTTTATACGCTCCAAGCTTAAGGTCTCAACCCTCTTCCTCGACATCAAAGGAGGCTTTGACAATGTCTCGGCCCCCATACTCTGCGATAGGCTTGCCACTAAGGCGGTCAACCCGTACATGGTCTCGTGGATCAGGTCCTTCCTCCACGGCTGCTCCTGCCACCTGGTTTTCCATGGGGCCCCCCAAGTCATTTCACCGGTCTCTGTTGGCACCCCTCAGGGGTCCCGGATCTCCCACCTCCTGTTTGTGATCTACGTTTCCTCCTTGCATTTCTCGGTCCCTCGAGGCCTAGTCCTTTCCTACGTGGACGACTTCGCTGTCACGGTCGCCTCTGGTTCTTATCGCAGAAAAGTCCAGAGGCTTCAGGGCATCACCAAGGCACTCTAGGCGAAAGCTGGAAGGCTGGGAGTGGCCTTCTCGATCCCAAAGACAGACCTCATGCACTGGGTTACCCCAGCGTAAAAGGTCCATCCGCCTGCGATCCGTGTCATGATAGACGGGCACCTCTTCCGTCTCTCCAAATTGATCCATTGACTTGGATATTGGTTTGAGCCCTCATCCACTTCCTGCAATAAAGGCACTACCTCTCACTTCACGAGGTGGCTCAGCTTGGCCCAAGGAGCCTTCGTGATGATTAAACGGCTTTCCAGGCCCGGCAAGGGCCTCTCCCCCTCTCTCTGCCACTGGCTAGCATCCTCCCATATCTCCCCCATCCTCCTCTACGGGGCGGACCTCTTCTCACCAAGCCTCACCCTCTTGGACAGGATGTCCGTCTTTTGGAGGGCCATCCAGAGATGGGTGACGAATTGCTTCTCGTCTACCCTGGTTGGCATCCTGGCATGTGAGTCGGCCCTGCCCCCCCTCCCCCTTCTGGTTCTCCACCGTCAAAGGCTGGCGGCTGTTTGGCTTGTCTGCCTCCCCCCTGAAACCAACCCGGCTACCGCCAGGCTTCACCCGTCCTTCCCTACCTCCTCTCCCTTCCGGGCTTCAGAGGACCACCGCCGATACACTAGGAGTTTGACATCCGTCTACGCCCCGCTCCTCTAGAAAACCTCTCAACCCTGTCCCCGCATACGGAAACATCTTCCGTTGGACGCCATTGCCCACAGGACCATCCAGTTCATTGACCCCTTGGGCCCAGTTCCAGTGGCCTCCCCCAGCCTCCTCCCTCCCGACCAGCTCCCTGTGGCGGAGGGTACTCCATCTTACCAGTCAGTCAAGCTACGGCTGCAAAACGCTCTCCTTCGGGACTGGTCTACTCAGTTTCCCCCCCCGCCTGACTACCCCTATGCCGCGTCCCTCAGACCTCACCCTTTCACGGGCCTGGGGAGATTCATAGCGGGCAGGATCCATCAGATGCGCTCGGGCAAGAGCTACCTCGCTGCCCACCCCTCCTAGTTCACTGACGACCCCTCCCCCCTCTGCCCTTATTGTGAGGAGGACGAGGAGGATTTCGCACATGCCATCCTATACTGCAAGTCTCGCAAGGAGCCTCATGAGTGCCACCTCCGGGGGCTCACGGACCTCGGCAGAGACAGCCTCCTATGGACCAACAAAGACTCCCTGCACTCCCTGGCAAGGTACCTGAATGTGACCGCCACAGGTTTTCCTCCTGGCATGCCGCCTGCGTGCTGGGACCCCCCGCTCGTTCCCGCTTCCGCTGATGTGGCTCTCCCGATTTACTGTTTTGCGCCCTGAATGGGGGCCTTTGCCCCCCGCTTGTCTCCGCCGAACATTTGCTTTCGCAGCCAGGTGGTTTCATTTTTCGTTATGATCTTTGTACTTTTTTGTTTTAGTTCCTGGGGATTTCGTGTCGGCTATCGGACACAATTAGGAGGATTTTATAGTTTGCTGCGATTGTTTCTTTTGTACTTGCGAGTTCTTGAGATTAAAGTTTTTCTTTATGCTATAGCTAGCGCTGCATGCAAGTTCTTGTACCGTAAACAAAGAATATATGAAGATAAAAAAAAAAAAAAAAAAAAAAAAAAAAAAAAAAGAAAAAAAAAAAGGACTCGGGGATATCCAACCAGCTCTTCCCGCCCATAAGTTCAACAGAGCTTGACGACCTCTCCCCAGGGGAGGCTGTCATCCTTCCCCTCCTCTGCACCTCGCTCCTGGCATCGAGGTCAATCTCCACTCAAATCGATGAACTGGCCCTCGAGGTCGCCCGCCTTTCCAGGCAGGTTGATGAGCTCTCCTCCCGCAGAGAGAAGCCCCAGCGCCCTCCTCCTCCCCCTAGCCAAAATGACGCGACGGCAGCCTCACTCTCCATCCGCCAACTGTCGGTGAGGGACCTTGCGTCCCGTCTGACCACCCTGCTTCCCCAACCAGGACGCCACCAGCAACCCCCACCCTAACGCCCAACGCCCGCAGCGCCTGGCGCCCACATGGCTCAGGCAGCTCTTTCCCGAAAGGGCAAAGAGATCGCTGTGTCCCCCCTCACCGCTATCCTCGCTGACATATTGAACCCCACCTATGAGGGTGGGGGCGACACAGACATCCCCTGCTACAGCACAAAGGACCAGAAGTGGTAAGGCGACCCGGCCGCGTCTGCGGCGAAATTCCCGTGCTCCTGGGAGGCCCAGACATACAGGGAAGGAAAGTACCCCCCCCCTCTCAGAGTTCCACCCTGTCCCCCGCGCTTCGGCTCAGTCTGGCGCCACCTCCTATGCCCAGGCTGCTATTGCTGCGGGAAAAAAGAAAGGAAAGCTCAGCAAAGCGAAGAATGCCCCCACGGCTGCCCAGGTTGCATCTGGTCCGGCACCTCTCGCCCCCTCAAAAGGGCCCAGGAGCCTCCCAGCTGCTGGGAGACGTTTCTTCACCCCCAGGTCTTCCCGCTTCTCAAACTCCCAATCCGACCGAAGAGCTGCCTTTTTCCCCGACATCGCCGCCTCAGTCCTACGTGAGGCCGGTTGCACTCTACCCCTATCCTTCTCTACCAGGGTTAATGACAGAGGGGCGATGACGCTTCTGGCCCTTTCTCCGTTCGTTCCCTCAACTGCCTATGCCCCCTACTACGACGCTCTCTCCACCAAGCTAAACCAATCCTTCCCAACCGGGGACACTCCGTGGCTCCCTTTCCGCCCTGCCCCTAACGAGGTCCAGCTGGCGATTCACTCCCTCCCCATCGCCTACCTTCCCGAGGATGACGACGACCTCCTACAGTCCCTGAGCAATACCATCCAGAACGTCAAGAACGTTAAAATTCTCTCCACCCATTACCTGAACCCTGACAGGGCCTCCAGGATCCTCAAGAGAGTGACCTTCATTGTTGCGATAGTTGCGCTGGAAAATGAGGCCTTCAGGCGGGGCAACGCTTACCTTTTCTCCTCTCGATACAAGATCGAGAGAGCATACTCGGCTAACAGCCTCACTCAGTACCATAACTGCTGGGAATACGGCCACCACTCAGCTAGATCCAAGGTAGATTACCCAGTCTGGCCAATCTGTGGCCTTTCCCACCGAAAACAGGCTCACAGGTGCCAGAACCCCACCTGCCTCAAGGGCGGTAACCTCAGAGCTGTGGTTGACTGCTGCTCAACCTCTCCCTCGATATGTGCGATCTGCAAAGGTCAACACCCGGCGTTCGATAGAGAGTGCCCATGGAGACCTTTCCGCCCTCCTGCCCGTGGGGAGTCCCTGTGCCGCAGAATTAGGAAGCTATGGACACGATGAACGACTCCAGAGAGGGTCCTTCAACTGGTTCACGATCCTTCCTTCCCCCCTTTGGTCTTGAAACACCCCGCCCTAGGAGTGGCGATGCCCCCCCAACACGTCCCTCCGTTCCTGCCGCAAAACCCCAAGGAGGTGCTCTGCCGAATCCTGCATGGCAGGAATCTCCCACTCCTCTCCCCCAGCCTGAGACGCTGGAAGGCGTGTAATGGTTGGTCACACCTCTCCCACGAGTTCCACGCCGGCAGCCGACTCCCGTAACCTGATATCCGTTCTTCAACACAACTGCTTGGGAAGCTGGGATTTGTTTCTCTCCCTCTTTAATTCGTTCTCTTTACTGGATCACCCCCCTACCCTTGTTGCCCTCCAAGACCCCCCTCTGCACAGGAACAGACCTCTGTCGTTCCAAGGATTCAAACCTTTTCTCCCCCCTTGCCCCACTGGTGGCAAGCCCAGAGTGGCCTGCTATCTCCATCTTTCCACCACTCAGCAGCTTTCAGTCCTCCCAGTCTTTACGGATGCTAGGGACTGGATGGCTGTTGATTGTCACTCTTCTGTTAGTTTTTTTGATTCTTTTGTTACCAAGTTCCGGGTTGTGAACCTCTATAGTACCTGGGATGGTTCCCCCTTTCGCCAAACCATCACTCCAGAGGTTGCCTTCCCCCACACCTCTACACCGACGCTGGTTGTCAGAGACTTCGACATACACCACCCCTCAGCCGAGCTGGGCTGCCTCTTCTCGATCTCGGACCTGGGCGCCTCGGCTCCTTACTTTGAAAAGGCTGCAGAAGAAGGTTTCTGCCTCCTAAACACCCCTGGTATACTTACTTACTTCCCCTTCGATCCCAACCTCCGCTCCTTAGTAATAGACCTTGCGTTTGCCAGCTCCTCTCTGTCTCCCAACTTTCAGTCATTGGAGACTCCGTTGCCCCTGACAGGCTCCAACCATGTCCCCATCCTTATTGTGCTTTCATAGCCATTGGCCCGCCCTCCCCCCCCCCGCCCCTGCGTGGAAGAAGACCGACTGGCTCTCCCTTGAGAATGCGATTCAGGCCATGAGACTCGACCCCCCTCCCCCCCTCCCCACACCCCATACTTTCTCGACCTGGTTCGACACTGCCCTGGGAAGGCTTAGGACCATCCTCAGGCTACACACCACGGACAAGAAACCCTCCCCCCGATCTAAGCCATGGTGGACCCCTGACTTCACAACTCAGAGGGCTGCCTTCCACTCAACGGTTCGGTCGGCGCGGCGAGATCCGCTCCTCTCATCAAAACACCGGTGCAGGGAAGCCTGCCTGCTATACTTCAAGGCTATACAAAGGGCCAAAACTGATTATTGGAACAATTTCCTCAAGACCGCCACCCCCCAAACGCTCTGGACTACAAAACGCTATGCCTTGGGAAGGCCCCCAGACAGGTTCCCACAGCTACCCGGGGCTGAGAGCCCGGTGGACATAAACACAGCCCTTCTCTCACACTTCTTCCCGGAGAAACAGTCCTCGAGCCCTCAAGCAATTATGCGCGAATTCAAAGATTTTCCCCTGCTGTTGGCGGAGGAAATTACAGTTGCTCTCCGAAGCTCCTCCTCGTCTTCCGCTCCCGGCCCTGACTAGATCCCGTACTCTGTCTGGAAGAGGGTCCACGCGTTAAACCCAAGCATCCTCCCCTCCATCCGCGGCCCTCTCGTCCTGTATGGCCACCATCTCCCCTCCCTGAAGAGAGCAAACAGGATAGTCCTCGACAAGCCCAGGAAACCCTCCTACGACACCCCGGCGTCATTCCATATCATCGTCCTCCGCGAGACCATTTCCAAGATCCTGGAAGGGGTTATGGCCTCCCGCCTCTCTGCCCTGGCCCGCTTCCTGGGCCTCCTGTCCCCCCACCAAACCAGTTCCCTTCCAGGTCTGATTACCTTTGATGCAGTGGCGACCCTCTCTCATGAAGTTTAACTTTTCATACGCCCTAAGCTCAAGGTCTCGACACTCTTCCTCGACATCAAAGGCGGATTCAACAATGTCTCGGCCCCCATTTTCTGCGACAAGCTTGCCACCAAGGCAGTCAACCCGTACATGGTCTCGTGGATCAGGTCCTTCCTCCACGGCTGCTCCTGCTGCCTGGTTTTCCAGGGGGCCCCCCAGGTTTTTTCACCAGTCTCTGTCGGCACCCCCAAGGGGTCTTCGATCTCCTCCCTGCTGTTGGTGATCTACGTACCTTCCCTGCACATCTCGGTCCTGCGTGGCCTAATTCTTTCCTACGTGGATGTCTTCACTGTCACGGTCGCCTCTGGTTCTTACCGCAGGAACGTCCAGAGGCTGCAGGGCATCACCAAGGGACTACAGGCAAAAGCTGGAAAGCTAGGTGTAGCCTTCTCGATCCCGAAGACAGAGCTCATACACTGGGTGACTCCAGCGCAAAAGGTCCATCCTCCCGCGATCCCTGTCTTGATACACGGGCTCCTTTTCCACCCATCCAAATTGATTCGCTGGCTTGGGTATTGGTTCGAGCCCTCATCCACTTCCTGCAACAAAGGCACTACCTCCCACTTCACGAGGAGGCTCGGCTTGGCCCAAGGCGCCTGCGCAACGATTAGACGGCTCTCCAGGCCCAGCAAGGATCTCTCCCGCTCTCTCTGCCACCAGCTGGCGTCTTCCCTTATCTCTCCCATCCTCCTCTACGGGGCTGACCTTTTCTCACCTAGCCTCACCCTCCGGGACAGGATGTCCGTCTTTTGGAGGGCCGTCCAGAGATGGGTGATACACTGCTTCTTGTCCACCCCGGTTGGCATCTTTGCTTGTGAGTCAGCCCTACCCCTCCTCACGCTTCTGGTTCTCCTCCGACAAAGGCTGGTGGCTGTTCAGCTTGTCTGCTTCCCCCCTGAGACCAACACGGCGACGGCCAGGCTTCACCCTTCCTTCTCTACCTCCTCCCCCTTCTGGGCTTCAGAGGACCACCACCGATACACTAGGGGTTTGACATCCATTTACGCCCAGCTCCTCTGGAAAACCTCTCCACCCTGTCCCCCCATGCGGAAACATCTTCCGTTGGACGCCATTGCCCACAGTACCATCCAATTAATCAACCCCTTAGGCCTAGTTTCAGCGGCCTCCCCAGGCCTCCTTCCTCCCGACGAGCTCCCTGTGGCGGCGGGTACCCCGTCTTACCAGTCTGTCAAGCTACGGCTGCGAAACACCCTCCGTCAGGACTGGTCTACTCAGTTCTCCCCCCCACCCTACTACCCCTATGCCGCGTCCCTCAGACCTCATCCTTTCATGGGCCTGGGGAGATTCATAGCGGGCAGGATCCATCAGATGCACGCGGGCAAGAGCTACCTCGCTGCCCACCCCTCCTGGTTCACTGACGACCGCTCCCCCCTCTGCCCTTATTGTGAAGAGGACACGGAGGATTTCGCACACGCCATCCTATACTGTGAGTCGCGCAAAGAGCCTCGTGAGCGCTACCTCCGGGGGCTCACGGACCTCCACAGAGACAGCTCCCTATGGACCAACAAGGACTCCCTGCACTCCCTGGCGAGGTACCTGAATGAGACCGCCACGGGCTTTCCTCCTGGCATGCCGCCTGCGTGCTGGGACCCCACGCTCGCTCCCGCTTTGGCTGGTATGGCTCTCCCGATCTACGGTTTTGCGCCCTGAACAGGGGCCCTTACACCCCGTTTGCTTCCGCCGGACATTTGCTTGCACAGCCAGGTGGTTTTATTTTCCTTTATGATTTTTGTACTTTTTTGTTTTAGTTCCTGGGGATTTCGTGTTGGCTATCGGACACAATTAGGAGGATTTTATAGTTTGGTGCGTTTGTTTCTTTTGTGTTTGTGAGTTCTTGAGATTAAGGTTTTTCTTTATGCCATAGCTAGCGCTGCATGCAAGTTCTTGTACTGTAAACAAAGAATATATCAAGATACAAACAAAAAAAAAGAAAAAAAGAAAAAAAAAAGGCCCGCCTAGATAGGTTGGGGCCTGGTTTTCCAGGGGGCCCCCAAGGTTTTTTCACCAGTCTCTGTCGGCACCCCTCAAGGGTCTCTGATCTCCCCCCTCCTGTTTGTGATTTACGTATCCTCACTACATTTCTCGGTCCCTCGCGGCCTAATCCTTTCCTAGGTAGACGACTTCGCTGTCACGGTCGCCTCTGGTTCTTACCGCAGGAACGTCCAGAGGCTCCAAGGCATCACCAAGGCACTTCAGGCGAAGGCTGGAAAGCTGGGTGTAGCCTTCACGATCCCGAAAACAGAGCTCCTGTACTGGGTAACCCCAGCCCAGAAGGTCCATCCTCCCGCGATCCCTGTCTTGATAGACGGGCTCCTTTTCTGCACCTCCATATTGATTCGTTGGCTTGGATACTGGTTCGCGCCCTCATCTATTTCCTGCGACAAAGGCACTACCTCCCACTTCACGAGGAGGCTTGGCTTGGCCCCTGGAGTCTTTGCAACGATTAAACCGCTTTCCAGGCCTGGCAAGGGTCTCTTCCCCTCTCTCTGCCACCGGCTGGCGTCCTCCCCTATCTCCCCGATCCTCCTCTATGGGGCCGACCTTTTCTCACCAAGCCTCACCCTCTTGGACAGGATGTCCGTCTTTTGGAAAGCCGTCCAGAGATGGATGACGAACTGTTTCTCGTCCAACCCGGTTGGTATCCTGGCATGTGAGTTGGCCCTACCCCCCCTCCCGCTTCTGGTTCTCCACCAACAAAGGCTGGCAGCTGTTTGGCTTGGCTGCCTCCCGCCTGAGACCAACCCGGTGACGGCCAGGCTTCACCCATCCTTCCCCACCTCCTCCTCCTTCCAGGCTTCAGAGGACCACCGCTGATACACCAGGGGTTTGACATCCATTTACGCCCCACTCCTCTGGAAAACCTCTCCACCCTGTCCCTCCATACGGAATCATCTTCCATTGGATGCCATTGCCCACAGGACCATCCAATTCATCAACCCCTCAGGCCCAGTTCCAGTGGCCTCTCCTCGCCTCCTTCCACCTGACCAGCTCCCTGTCGCGGCGGGTACCCTGTCTTACCAGTCGGTCAAGCTACGGCTGCGAAACGCTCTCCCTCGGGACTGGTCTACTCAGTTTCCCCCCCCGCCCTACTACCCCTATGCCGCGTCCCTCAAACCCCATTCTTTCATGGGCCTGGGGAGATTCATAGCGGGCAGGATCCATCAGATGCGCTCGGGCAAGAGCTACCTCCCTGCCCACCCCTCCTGGTTCACTGATGCCACTTCCCCCCTCTGCCCTTATTGTGAGGAGGATGAGGAGGGTTTCGCACATACCATCCTATGCTGCGAGTCTCGCAAGGAGCCTTGTGAGCGCCACCTCTGGGGGCTCACGGACCTCGGCAGAGACAGCCCCCTATGGACCTACAAGGACACCCTGTACTCTCTGGCGAGGTACCTGAATGTGACGGCCACAGGCTTTTCTCCCGGCATGCCGCCTGCGTGCTGGGACCCCCCGCTCACTCTCACTTCCGCTGATGTGGCTCTCCCGATTTACGGTTTTGCGCCCTGAACAGGGGCCTTCGCCCCACGTTTGTTTCCGCCGGACATTTGCTTTCGCAGCCAAGTGGTTTTATTTTTCGTTATGATTTTTGTATTTTCTTGTTTTAGTTCCTGCGGATTTCGTGTCGGCTATTGGACACAATTAGGAGGATTTTATAGTTTGGTGCGTTTGTTTCTTTTGTGTTTGCGAGTTCTTGAGATTAAGGTTTTTCTTTATGCCATAGCTATCACTGCATGCAGGTTCTTGTATCATAAACAAAGAATATATGAAGATAAAAAAAAAAGAAAAAAAAAAAAGAAGAAGAAAAAAGGCCGAGTAGATAGGTTTGGACACGACGAACGACTCCGGCGAGGGTCCTTCAACTGGTTCACGATTTCTCTTACCCCCCTTCACTCTTGCGACACCCCGTCCTAGGCGTGGTGATGCCCCCCCAATACGTCCCCCCGTCCCTGCCCTTATACCCCAAGGAAGTGCCCTGCCGAATCCCACATGGCAGGAATCTCCTACTCCTCTCCCCCAGCCTGAGACGCCAGAAGGCGTGTAATGGCTGGTCACACTTCCCCCGTGAGTTCTGCGCTAGCGGCGGGCTCCCTTAACCCCATATCCGTTCTACAACACAACTGCTTGGAAAGCTGGGATGTGTTTCTTTTCCTCTTTAATTCTTTTTCTCTTTTGGATTCCCCCCCTACCCTGGTTGCCCTGCAAGACCCCCCCCTACATAGGAACAGACCCCCGTCATTCACTGGTTTCAAACCCTTTTTGCCTCCCTGCCCCAATGGCGGCAAGCTCCGAGTGGCCTGCTTCCTCCACATCTCCTCTACTCAACAGTTCTTGGTCCTCCCGGTCTTTTCAGAAGTGAAGGATTGGATGGCCATTGACTTCCATTCGTCCATTGGTTTCTTTGACTCCTTTGTTACCAAATTTAGGGTTGTGAATCTCTACAGTACCTGGGACGGCTCCCCCTTTCGCCGAACCATCCCTCCTGAGATAGCCTTCCCCCATGCCACCACACCGACGCTGGTCGTCGTGGACTTTAATATTCATCACCCCTCGGCATATCCTCGCCGCCTCTTCTCGACTTCAAACCTCAGCACCTCCACACCCTTTTTCGAAAGAGCTGCCGAAGAGGGCTTCTCCCTCTTAACCACCCCTGGCACCCTCACCTACTTCCCCTTCGACCGTGAACTCCGTCCCTTGGTGATAGACCTATCCTTCGCCAATGCCACTCTATCCCCCAGTTTCCAATCGTGGAACACACCCCTTCCCCCAACTGGCTCAGACCACGTTCCGATCCTCATAACCTTGGCCAAACCTCTGGCCCGCCCACCCCCTCCTGCCCCCGCATAGATGAAAACAGATTGTCCCTCCCTCGAGGGGGAGATCAAGGCCATGCAGATCGACCCCCCACCCTCTCTCCCAACACCCCGCTCCTTCTCAGTCTGGTTCGACACGGCCCTTGGCAGACTACTGGCCATCCTCAAGCTCCATACCCCGGACAAGAGGCCCTACTACAGGTCCAAGCCCTGGTGGACCCCTGACCTCACCATGCAGAGGGCTGCCTTCGATTCAACAGTTAGGTTGGCGCGTCGCAACCCCCTCCCCTCCTCCAAGGAACAGTGCAGAGAAGTACGCTTACTATATTTCAAGGCCATAAAGAAGGCCAAGACCGAATACTGGAACAACTTCCTAAAATCAGCCACTCCACAGACACTCTAGACCGTGAAACGCTATGCCTTCGGAAGGCCCCCAGACAGGTTCCTACAGATACCTAGGGCCGGCAGCCTGATGGGCATTAACAAAGCCATGCTCTCCCACTTCTTCCCGTAAAAGCAATCCTCACGCCCTCCAGCCATCCTGAGGGAGTACAAACATGTCCCACCGCTGTTAGCGGAAGAGATCGCAATGGCCCTCGGAACTCCTCCTCATCCTCCGTGCCCGGTCCAGACCAGATCCCATGCTCTGTCTGGAAAAAAGTCCACTCCTTGAATCCCAACATCTTGACTTCCATCCTCGGCCCCCTCGTTCGGTGTGGACACTACCCGTCCTCCCTGAAGAGAACCCACGGCATAGTGCTTGACAAGCCAGGTAAGCCCTCCTATGACATGCCAGCTTCATTCCGCATCATCGTTCTACTAGAGACGGTCTCCAAGATTCTCGAGAGGGTCATGGCAACCCGCCTCTCTGCCCTCGCCCGCTTTTTAGGCCTCCTGTCCCCCCACCAAACTGGCTCCCTCGCTGGCCTGAGCACCTTCGATGCGGCAGCGACTCTTGCTCACGAGGTTCAAATCTTTATGCGCCTCAAACTCAAGGTCTTGACACTCTTCCTTGACATAAAAGGCGGTTTCGACAACGTCTTCGCCTCCTTACTCTGTGAAAGGCTTGCCACTAAGGCAGTCAACCCTTACATGGTCTCGTGGATTAGGTCCTTCCTCCATGGCCGCTCCTGCCGCTTGGTCTTCTAGGGGGCTCCTCAAGCTTTCTCCCCGGTCTCTGTCGGCACGCCACAGGGCTCTCCGATCTCCCCCCTCCTGTTCGTCATTTACGTTTCGTCCCTCCTCTTCTCGATCCCTCGGGGTCTCATCCTCTCCTATGTGGACGACTGCAGGGAATCACCTCTGTGCTCCAGGCAAAGGCTGGCACACGCGGCATGTCCTTCACAATCCCAAAGACAGAACTCATACACTGGACAACCCCTGCACAAAAGGTCCACCCCCCCGCGATCCCGGTCCTGGTGGATGGGCACCTCTTTTACCTCTCCAAATTGATACGATGGCTTGAGTACTGGTTCGAATCCTCGTCCACTTCTTGCACCAAAGGCACCACCACGCACTTCACTAGGAGACTCACCCTGGCCCAGGGGGCCTTCGCGACAATTAAAAGACTGTCTAGGCCCGGTAAAGGCCTGGCCCCCTTCCTGTCCCATCGTCTGGCGTCCTCCCTCATCTCCCCGATTCTCCTCTATAGAGCAAACCTCTTCTCCCGGAGTCTCACTCTCCAAGACAGGATGTCCATCTTTTGGAGATTTGTCCAAAGGTGGGTAACTAACTGCTTTTCGTCTACCCCGGTGGGCATCTTGGCTTGTGAATTGGCTTTCCCCCCCCTCTTGCTCTTAGTCCTCCACCGTCAGAGACTGGCCGCTGTCCGCCTAATATGCCTCCCCACTGAAGCCAATCTGGCAACTGCCAGGTTCCACCCGTCTTTCCCGACCTCCTCCCCCTTTCGGGCACCAGAAGACAACCGCAGTTCTACCAGAGCCTGGGTGATGATGTCTGTTTACACCCCGCTCCTCTGGAAGACAGCCCCCCCCCCACCCCCCTATACACAAACACCTCGCACTAGATGTGATTGCTCATAGCAACCTCCGGTTCATCGACGCCTCAGGCCCTATCCCTGTGGCCTCACTCGACCTTCCTCCTCCTGAACAGCTCCCCTTGAGAGAGAGGATCCCGTCCTACCAGTCGATCAAGATGCAACTAC
>JACCEG010000236.1:0-74195 GCA_014065205.1 Tuber brumale | reverse complement strand
AGTATCAAACCGATACTCGAAACCAAACATAAAACATATAGAGTATCAAACCCTATACTATCAGGCTAGAGGCACACCTCGTTTCCTGAAACATATTGAAAACTCAAACAGTATCAACTGATACATGAAAATCCTAACCAGTAACCAGTACCGGTTACACCTCCCCTGCCCAGGTTGCGTCTGGTTCAGCACCTTCAGCCCGCTCAGAAGGGCCGAGGAGCCTCCTAGCTGCTGAGAGACACTTCTTCATCCCAAGGTCTTCCCCTTTCCCACACTACCAGTCTGACCGTCTAGCCGCCTCCTTGCCAGACATTGCTGCCTTTGTCCTTCATGAAGCGGGCTGTACCCTGCCCTTATCTTTCTCTGCCCAGGTTAACGACAGGGGAGTAGTCATGCTTCTTGCTCTCTCCCCATTTGTTCCCTCTACCGCATACGCCCCCTACTACGATGCCCTCACGGCCAAGCTGAACCAGTCCTTTCTGACCTGAGACGCTCCGTGGCTTCCCTTCTACCCTGCCCCCAATAAGGTCCAGCTGGCCCTACACTCCCTCCCCATCTCATACCTTCCAGAGGACGACGATGACCTCTTGCAGTCCCTCAGCAACACCATCCTGAATGTTGACAACGTCCAGGTCCTCTCCGCTCACTGCCTGAATCCCAACCGTGATCCCAGAATCCTCAAGAAGGCGACCTCTGTTGTTGTAATGGTAGTTCCTGAAAATGAGGCCACAATGCTTGGCAACGCTTACCTTTTCTCCTCTTGATGTAAGATCGAGAGAGCATACTCGGCTAACAGCCTCACTCAATGCCGTAACTGCGAGGAGTATGGGCACCACTCGGCTAGATGCAAGGTGGACCACCCGGTATGTCCAATATGCGCCCTCTCCCACAGAAAGCAGGCACACAGGTGCCAGAACCCAACCTGCTCCAAGGGTGGAAACCTCAGAGCAGTGGTCGACTGCTGCCCAACCTCCCCCTTGATATGTGCAGTCTGCAGAGGCCAACACCCAGCTTTCGCTAGTGAATACCAATCGAGACCTCCCCCCCCTCCTGCCTGTGGGGAGTCCTATGTTCCGACGAATGAGGAAGCTATGTACACGATGAACGACTCCGGCGAGGGCCCTTCAACTAGTGCACGATCCCTCCTGACCCCCTTTGCTCTTGTGATACCCCGGCCTAGACGTGGCAATGCCACCCTAACACATCCCCCCGCCCCTGCCCCAAAGCTCTAAGGAGGTGCCCTGCTGAATCCCGCATGGCAGGAATCTCCCACTCCTCTCCCCCAGCCTAAGACGCTGGAAGGCGTGTAATGGTTGGTCGCACCTCTCCTGTGAGTTCCGCGCTGGCGGCGGGCTCTTGTAACCCAATATCCGTTCTTCATCACAACTGCTTGGGAAGCTGGGATGTGTTTCTTTCCCTTTTTAATTCATTTTCTCTTTTGGATTCCCCCCCTATCCTAGTTGCCCTGCAAGACCCCCCTCTGTACAAAAGTAGACCTTCGTCATTCACCGGATTCAAACTCTTTTTGCCCCCCTGCCCCGGTGGAGGCAAGCCCAGAGTGCCCTGCTACCTCCACCTTTCTACTACTCAACAATTCTCAGTCCTCTGAGTCTTTTTGGAGGCAAGGGACTGGATGGCTGTTGACTTCCACTCCTCTGTCAGGTTTTTCGATTCCTTTGTCACCAAGTTCAGGATTGTGAATCTCTATAGTACTGGGGATGGCTCCCCCTTTCACCATACCGTCCCACCTGAGGTTGCATTCTCCCACTCGACTATACCGACGCTGTTCGTCAGGGATTTTAATATTCACCACCCCTCGGCTAACCCCGGTCACCTCTTCTCGATTTCGGATATCAGCGCTTCCACACCCTTCTTCGAGAGGGCCGCCGATGAGGGTTTCTCCCTTTTGAACACCCCTTGTATCCTTACCTACTTCCCCTTCGATCCAGAGCTATGCCTCTCGGTAATAGACCAATCCTTCGCCAATGCCGCACTGTCCTCCAACTTCTAGTCATGGGACACACCTCTTCCCCCATCTGGCTCAGACCACGTCCCTATCCTTATAACCCTGTCGAAGCCTCTGGCCCACCCACCCCCCCCTGCCCCTGTGTAGACAATGACAGACTGGCTCTCTCTCGAGGGAGAAATCAAGGCTATGAAGATTGACGCCCCCCCCTCCCTCCCGATGCTCCACTCCTTCTCCGCCTGGTTCGACACTGCTCTTGGCAGGCTGAGGGCTATCCTCAAGCTCTATACCCAGGACAAGAGGCCCTCCCACAGGTCCAAGCCCTGGTGGACCCCCAATCTTATGGCGCAGAGAGCTGCCTCTCACTCGATGGTTTTGTCCTTGCGGTGCTGACACCCTCCCCACGTCTAAGCAGTAGTGCAAGGATGCGCACCTGTTATGCTTCAAGGCCAGAAAGAAGGCCAAAACCGAATATTGGAACAATTTCCTCAAGACAGCCACCCCACAGACGCTCTGGACCACAAAGCGCTTCGTATTCGGCAGGCCCCCAGACAGATTCCCACAGATCTCAGGGGCTGACAACCCTATAGGTATAAACAAAGCCCTTCTCTCGCACTTCTTTCCAGAAAGACAGTCCTCTCGCCCACCGGCCATCCTGCAGGAGTTCAAGGATGTTCCACCGCTATCAGTGGAGGAAATAACAGTTGCCCTCCGGAACTCCTTCTCATCCTCTGCCCCTGGTCCAGACCAGATCCCCTACTCTGTCTGGAAAAGGGTCCACTCCTCAAACCCCAACATCCTGACATCCATCCTCGGCCCCCTCGTCCAGTACGGACACCACCCTCCCTCCCTGAAGAGGGCCAACGGCATTGTCCTAGACAAGCTGGAAAAGCCCTCCTACAGCACGCCAGCCTCATTCCGCATCATTGTCCTACTGGAGACGGTCTCCAAGATCCTTGAGAGGGTCATGGCAACCCTTCTCTCCACTCTCACCCCCTTCCTGGGCCTTCTGTCCCCCCACCAAACTGGTTTCCTCCCCGGTCTAAGCACTTTTGATGTGGCAGCGACCATCTCTCACGAGGTTCAGCTATTTCTGCGCCCCAAGTTCAAGGTCTCGACACTCTTCCTCGACATCAAGGGTGGCTTCGACAATGTCTCGGTCCCCTTACCATGTGACAGGCTTGCCACTAAGGCAGTCAACCCTTACATGGTCTCATGGATAAGATCCTTCTTCCACAGATTCTCCTGCCGCCTGGTTTTCCAGGGGGCCCCCCTGGTCTTCTCCCCAGTCTCGGTCGGCATGCCCCAGGGCTCCCTGATCTCTCCTCATCTGTTCGTCATTTACGTATCGTCCCTTCACTTCACGGTTCCTCGGGGCCTCATTCTCTCCTATGTGGACGACTTCGCGGTCACAATCGCCTCCGGCTCATATCGCCAGAATGTCCAATGGTTGCAGGGCATAACCCGAGTGCTTCAAGTGAAAGCAGGCAGGCTGAGTGTGACCTTCTCGATTCCAAAGACAGAACTCTTACACTGGACAACCCCTACGCAGAAAGTCCCTCCCCCCTCCATCCCGGTCCTCCTGGACGGGCACCTCTTTCATCCCTCCAAATTGATATGATGGCTTGGATACTGGTTCGAGCCCACGTCCACTTCGTGCACCAAGGGCACCACCTCACACTTCACCAGAAGACTCGCCCTGGCCCAGGGGGCCTTCGCGATGATTAAAAGACTGTCCAGGCCCAGTAAAGGCCTCTTCCCCTTTCTCTGCCATTGCCTGGCGTCCTCCCTCATCTCCCCGATCCTCCTCTATAGAGCAGACCTCTTCTCCCCAAGTCTCACCCGCCTGGACAAGATGTCCGTCTTTTGGAGATCCGTCCAGAGGTGGGTGACGAATTGTTTTTCANTCACCCGCCTGGACAAGATGTCCGTCTTTTGGAGATCCGTCCAGAGGTGGGTGACGAATTGTTTTTCATCAACCCCAGTAGGCATCTTGACATGTGAATCGGCTCTCCCCCCCCTCTCACTTCTAGTCCTCTACAGGCAGAGGTTGGCCGCTTTCTGCCTAGTGTGCCTCCCCTCCGAAGCCAACCTGGCGACTACCAGACACCACCCATCCTTCCCCACCTCCTCTCCGTTCCGGGCACCGGAGGACCACCGCCACTTCACTAGGGGCCTAACGTCCGTCTACACCCCTCTCCTCTGGAAGTCCCCACCCCCGTGTCCCCTTATACGCAAGCACCTTCCACTAGATGCAATTGCTCACTGCACCCTTCAGTTTATTGACGTCTCGGGCCCAGTCTCTGTCGTCTCACCTGACCTTCTTCCTCTTGAACAGCTTCTCTTGAGAGAGGGAGTACCGTCCTACTGGTCGAGCAAGTTACGACTGAGAAATGCACTCACTAGGGATTGGGCCACCCAGTTCCCCCCCCCCCTTACTACCCATATGCCGCATCCATCTCGCCTCACCCTTTTATGGATCCAGGGAGGTTTATTGCGGGTAGGATTAACCAGATGCACTCAAGCAAGAGCTACCTCGCTGTCCACTCCTCTAGGTTCACGGACGATCCCTCCACCCTCTGCCCCCACTGCAAGGAAGATGAGGAGGATTTCACTCATGCCATCCTATACTACGAGTCCCACAAGGAACCTCATGAGCGCCACCTCTGTGGGCTCACAAGCGTCGGCGGGACAGCCCACTATGGACCAGCAAGGACTCCCTCCACTCCCCGGTGAGGTACCTCAACGTAACCGCCACCGCCTTTCCCCCTTGCATACCGCCTGCAGGCTGGGACCCCCCTCCAGAGCCCGCTCCCCACGACACGGAGCTCCCGATTCACGGCTTCAAGCCCTGAGATGTGGTGCCCACCTCCTGTTTTGACCTGCCCAGTGATTGTTGCTTTCTTTGCCAACGGTTGGACTTACTTTACGTTATGATTTCTGTACTTTTTTTTTTTAGTTCCTTGGGATTTTGTGTTGGCTATCGGACACTACTAGGAGGATTTTATATTTTTAGTGTGAGGTTTTCTTTTGTGATTGCGTGTTTGAGATTGAGGTTTTGTTTATGCTATAGCTAGTGCTGCATGCAAGTTCTTGTACCGTAAACAATGGATACATGATGATAATAAAAGAAAAGAAAGAAAAAAAAAAAAGGGCCAAGTAGATAGGCCATCCTCCATCTCCTTTATTTTCCTCGCGCTTGAAATCAACTCTCAACACTTGGGATCTCACGAACCATCCATCCACCCTCTCTCCTCCGACTATGGCTTCGGCCTAGGAGTGACGGCCATCCATCTCCCCCCTTTGTCCACTTTCGCTTTTTTACACGTCGAGGCTTTCCTTTTTCTGGGTTCCGGTATTCCTTTCACGCTGCCCATCCCCACCCCTTTCCTCACTTAGCGAGGCCCCTCCCCACGTTTGGCGACCGATCGCTTCCCATGCTTCAGATGGCTGGGAACACAGTTTGCGGTACGCAAGAACTCTCCCACAAGCCCACAGGTCGATCTCGCCCCTCCTCATAGTTGGCTTAAGCGGTGGTATCCCATCCACTAAATGACGCTATTTCTCAGAAAATCAGGGACTACATGAGAGACGTAGTAAGATCACTTGCCTTCCACCCCTGGGGACTGCCTAGAAACACACGAACATGATTACCGATAGTTGACAGGGTCGCGTTTGGTTTCCTTCCTGACCTGATGGCTGGATCGGCTTGCACCCTACTGCTACACCCTCGCTTGGCTGGCACCCTACTCCGGCACCGCCTTGCCTCGATGCCCTTCGGCGATCTCCACCAGGCTTCTCAGTCTGGATGGCATTAGTCCCTGTGCCCTGCCATGGTTTCTGTTTTCCTTGGCTTGGGCTTTTCTCTCCGCAGTTCCCCTTCCACTTTGTCGGGTATATCCCTTAGCCGTAGACATTTTATGTCGTAGGTGGGACTGATCCGGCCAGGTTAAGAATGTGTTGTGGTGGCTCTTGCTATGGGGTTAGACCACTGTCGGGAAGTGGAGTTTCTTTTGTTTTGATAGGCTTGGGTGGCTTTCTTTCACAGTCTTTACCGTTTGTATATACTACTACTTGCAGGGTGGGAGAGTCTTGTCCACTGCGCGAGGTCCGGGCAGCGGATGTCTTGTTCCTGGGATTTCGGTCCTATCTGCCAGAGCGCTTTCCTGTTCAGGTTCGTTGATGGTTTTTCTTCTGGCTGTTTCGGGCTGGCATAGGGGGGGAGGTTCATGTGTCAGCCATAGCTAGCGCTGCATGCAGATGGTGTACTTTAAACACAGAATAAAATTGATGATAAAAAAAAAAAAGGAAAAAAAGGCCGTGCAGATAGGCTCTTCATGCTTCGTTCTAAGTTATTTCCTTACTTGTCACTCTATGCTTTTACGAATATAAAACCTTTACACTCTTTACGAAACCTACCTACAAGACGAGAACTTTACTATGAGAGTCGAGTTGAAGAAAGAGTATGATAAGTGATAATGACCAGAGACACCAGAGTCTCTCCCACCTTATCGTAGGCATAGGCCTAAGAACTATCGTCGCGAAGAGAAGAAGAGAAGTATCATTTACCCATTGCTGAGAACTAATACCGGTTAGGGATCGTAATCGCATCAGATGTTGGAAGATTTTTTGCTGATGTTTCTCGATTCCCAAGACTGAACTCATGCACTGGGTGACTCCGGTGTAGAAGGTTCTACCCCACTTCTATCCCAGTCCAGTTGAAAGGCTACCTTTCTACTTCTCCAAACTCATGCAGTGGCTAGGCTACCGGTTCGAGCCCTCGACCACCTCATGCACGAAGGGCACGACCTCACACTTTACAAGACGTCTCGCTTTGGCCCAAGGAGCTTTCATGACAGTTCAACCACTCTGCAGGCCTGGCAAGGGCCTCCTCCCCTTTCTCAGCCACTGGTTGGCCTCTTCCCTCATCTCTCCGATCCTCCTCTACGGGGCAGACCTCTTTTCACCAAGCCTCACACAGCTAGACTAGATGTCCATCTTTTAGAGGTCTGTCTAGAGGTGGATAACTAACTGCTTCTACTCGACCCCGGTTGGCATCCTAGTGTGTCAGTCAGCTCTTTCCCCCCTCTCACTGATGGTCCTCCACCGACGATGGCTTGCTGCTGTTCTTCTAATTTGCCTATCTCCGGAAACCAACCCAGTGACTGCACGGCTCCACCCATCTTTCCCAACCTCCTCCCCCTTCCAAGCTTCGCAAGATCACCACCTTTTCTCCCAGGTCCTGATGTCAGTCTATACTTCTCTTCTCTAGATGACCAGTCTACCTTGCCCCCCAATATAGAAACACCTACCCCTGGACGCAGTCACGCACTGCATGCTACCCTTCATAAACGTTTTCGGGCCTGTGCCACTAGCCTAGATCAACTCCCTTCTACTAGATCAACTCCCAGTGGGAAGTAGGGTCCTCTCCTACCAGTTGATCAAGGCAAGTATGACAGCTCAGCTTGTCAAAGATTGGGCTACCCAGTTCCCCCCCCCACTCAGCTACCCCTATGCCCTGTCGCTCTCTCCATACCCCTTCATAGGCCTTGGGAGATTCATAGCTGGCAGGATCAACCCAATGCATACAGGCAGGAGTTACCTCACCCCCCACTCCTCCTTGTTTAATGATGACCCCTCCCCCCTCTATCCCTTTTGCGAGGAAGGTGAGGAGCACTTCTCACATGCCATCCTATACTGTAAGTCCCACAAGGAACCTCATGAGCACCACCTCTGGGGGCTCACCAATGTCAGTAGGGACAGCAAACTATGGTCTAACATAAATGCTCTCCATTCACTGGCCAGGTACCTGAACATGACCACCACCAAATTTCACCTGGGCATACAGCCAGCCTGCTGGGACCCCTCACCTGCGCCCTCTCCCCCACAACAGGAGCTTCTGATCTATGGCTTCAGGCCTTGAGTGAGGAGACCCACTACCTAGTTTTCATGTTGAAGGAGTGTTTTCTCTTGCTTGGATTTGTTTTTTGTCATCACCATGTATTTGTTTGCTTTGGTTCCTTAGAGATTTCGTGTCAGCTATCGAACACCTTTTAGAGGATTGTTTACTTGGTGCAGTTTGTTTCTTCTGTGCTTGCGTGGTTTTGGGATTAAGGTTTTGTTTATGCCATAGCTAGCACTAAATGCAAGTTCTTGTACCATAAAATAATGAATACATGAGGATAAAAATAAATAAAAAAATAAATAAAAAAAAACTTGAGTGAAGAAAGGAAATAAACATGAAAATCTTGTGAAAAACATAAGTACAAACAAGTTTGACCCCGAAAAACTGCCAAGAAAATCACTAATGAAATATATATAAATCATAATGTTGTGAGAGATTTTAAGGGGAAAATCAACATGCAATGTACCCTTTGAAAGAGTCACAGGACATAAATGAAAAATAACCGAAACATACCGCACATGCAATAAGAAAATATATATCCAATTATCACATTGTTATCATAAAATATAAACAAAATACCTATTGTATATGCTCTAGCTGTAGTAATGTTCGTGCTCTATAGGTAAACCTGAAAATATAACTAAGGAGAGAAATCCAAGTTATTTAAAAGAAATATACTTATGAAACGAATAGTAGGAAATTTCAACAGTAATATACGACTCCTACATCCAATTATTCTTTTAATACTTGATTCATCATATCCTGAAACATCTCTAGAGTATTGACCAATCTGAATGGCATGACCTTATATTTGTAATATCCATATCTTGTCCTGAAGGCCGTCTTCCATTCATCTTCTTTCTTAATCCTAATCAAGTGGTAGCTGTCTTCAAGGTCTACCCTAGTGAAGATTTTGGCGCAAGCTACTGTTAGGCATATGGAAATCTAAGACAAAAAAGTGCACAGACCTCATAGTAGGTTAACTGTGCACAGACCCTCGAATTTCCAGAAAGCCAACAACTTCCCTCTGGCTGCCTTATGTGGCCCGCACGTCATCAGAGAGATTGTAAGAGTTGTGTCCTGTAACTAAAGTGTCACATCAATAACGTCCACTCTATAACACCATATATGTTACCGCTATCTGTCCAACTGTATGCTGTTAACAGGTTATCTGGGAGGGGATCTTTGGCGACATCTGGGAAGTGGAATGGAGGAAATCCGTTGGAGGGGCATTGAGATAGTAGGCTTTAAAGGTAGGTTTCCTAAACTATGGGCTAAAGGTGACAGGATGTTTTTGGCAAAATACTCCAAGAGGATATTCCAGTAACCGAGTGTTAGGCGGACGCCAAACTCAAGTATATAACTGAGGGACGTAGGCCCGAAATCTTTAATTGGAGAATCTGTTGAGGAAGGCTCGTCTCGGTAAAATAGGTAAGGTAAAGATTTAAAGCGTAAAACAATATTATATTGATAAGATCTCTTCTCCGTTGCTTGATGATGTCTGTAAAGCTCGGGAGGCACTTCGATATTTATATCCCGCGTCTGAGTGTTCGCGGACTACTTCTAACTACTATGCCTCCGAAGTACCACTCTGGTTTTAATACGCAAACGTCCAGAATCTTATAAGTGCGAACACCGTTTGACCCTGAAACTTATCACACCCTTTCGCGGACTCGGAATAGTATTCCTCCGTTGAGATGACTGCGCTATTTGTTATGCCAAACAGTCGCCTCCAACTTAGATGTCCGCATAGACTTTTATATGACTTTAGTCTTGTTGACTATCGTCCAGTCGTCTCTTCGGTCATGAAGTGATCAGGTTCATGCCGGGCCACCTAGTGCCAATCGCAAGTCCGAGCCCAACGTGTCAGCGTCTTAAGGGTCTCCGACTTATCTAGGTCTTCCTTTCTGAGCGTGCTTCCCCTTGGTCCGCCGGCCTCCGTAGAGGGGTCCTATTACTAGGACCAACCAACCTACAGCTGATCTCAGAAGGGTATGGGTGGATTCGGTATACCCCTAATAGCTTCCGCTACTGGGATAACCTCTTGGAGTATTTCGCCGAAAACGTCCCGTCACTTTCGGCCCATAGTTAGGAAGCCTAACTTTGAAGCCTACTATCTCAATGCGCCTCCGACGGATTTCCTCCGTTCCACTTCCCAGATGTCGCCAAAGGTCCCCTCTCATATATCCTGCGAACAGCATGCGGTCGGACGGACGGCGGCGACGTATATGGTGTTATGAAGTGGGCTTCATTGATGTGACATTTTAGTTATGGGACGCAACTCTCGAAATCTCGCTAATGACGTGCGGGCCCCATAAGGGGGCCGGAGGGGGGTGTTGGCGCTCCGGTAAATTGAGGGTCTGTGCGCAGTTACCCTACCGTGGGTCTGTGCACATGTCTCGGATTTCCATATGCCTAACACCGAGGCTATTAAGGATATACCAAATCCACCCATACCCTTCTGAGATCAGCTGTATGTTGGTTGATCCTAGTAATAGAACCCCTCCATGGAGACTAGCGGACCAAGAGGAGGTACGCTCAAAAAGGAAGACCTAGATAAGTCAGAGACCCTTAAGAGGTTGACACGTTGGGCTCAGACTTGCGATTGGTACTAGGTGGCTTGGCATAAAACTGACCACTTCATGACTGAAGAGACTACTGGATGATAGTCAACAAGACTAAAGCAAGATAATAGTCTATGCGGACAACTAAGTTGAGGACCGCTGCTGGGTATAACAAATGGCGTAGTTATCTCAATGGAGGAATACTATTCCGTAACCGTAAAAGGGTATGATAAGTTTCAAGGTCAAACAGTGCTTGCACTTATAAGATTCTGGATGTTTGCATATTAAAATCAGAGAGGTACTTCGGAGACATAGTATTTAGGAGTAGTCCACGAATCCTCAGATGCAGGATATAAATATCAAGTGCCTCCTAAGCTTTACAGACATCATCAAGCATTGGAGCAGAGATCTTATCAAATAAAATTGTTTACTATATAAATCTTTACTTTACCTACTTTATCAAGATGAGCCTTCCTTGACAGATTCTCTGAACGAAGATTTTGGCCTACGTCCCTCAGTTATATTAGAGATCAGTGTCCGCCTAATAGCTATATGGTCTTGAAGTTTGGACATTAATGGAAAAGAATGTTTGTTGAGGATAGTAATCTTATTTGAGTGTCAGTAATCTACAACTAGATGCAGTCTGCCCTCATTTTGGGTACAAATAGTATAGGTGCTTCTGCTAGTGATTGACTTGAGGTAATATTCATTTACTTAATCATGGTTTCCATGTATTCCCATAAAGCCATGAGCTGTTTCTCAGATAGTGGATATATCAGTCCTCCAGGGGGATTCTATCCAGAAACCCATTTGATTTCATAGTCAAATATTTATCTTGGATCTAATTTTCCTGCTATTTGGACTTCAAACAAATGTTTGTAATAAAGGTCTTCCTTTGGTAATGTTTCAAGTTCCACCATGTCTTTAATTATTCTGATTCATCCTATACAACCAGCATTAGGAGCTCAAGCGATAGATTCATTGTATTCGAACATATTCGCTATCTTTTCATCTTCTTCTATACAGATTTCACAGCCTTTTGAGGCGCAAGTCCAATTATTTGCATCTTCTATGTGTGACACTGGATGTTCATGATACCATAAACCACAAGGAATTATCATCCTATAATGACCTGCATTAGCAACTTCACATGACACTTCAGAAATGTGTCAGTTCTTTCCTATTTCCAATTATATAGGTAGGGTATAACACTTTCCTCCGGAGGCTGCTGATGAGTCATCAAAACCTAAGATATCAACTGCATTGTAGCGTTTAACTATAAGAACGCAAAGGTCTTCAACTAGGTTCCTATTGATATGGAACACGTTGGATTCCGAGTCTAATAAGACTTTAATTTTATATCACTTATCATGTATATAGAGGTAAGCGATCCTTTCCAGACAGTTGTATTGTTTTGGTATTGAAGCATTTAATTCAATGCACTTAGTACAGATTGGTTTTTCTTGATTTTTTCATTTAGCCATCATTGGTATTTGATGTAAGTAACAAAATATTTGTTACTACGACCACATGGTTTTGACCACTGAGGTCTCCTCAGACAAACTAGTAATTATTAGCTCTAACAATCCGGGTCTAGATACTAAGCGGCATTTCACCAATACGCTATTATACACGACCAGCTTTCAGATGGGATGACTTCTCCCAATTTGCCAGACCTCGGATCATAGTAGGTATTTAGGCAGTTATTAGCCATTTTACTCCCCAAGTGTAGGGCGCTTAGTTTTACCGATTCTTTCCCTTAGGGTTTCGCTTTATCTGTCCTGCTACCTCAGAGGGGCCTGCGTACCAAAGCAGTACATCCTTGCTCTATACTCTGGCCAAAAGGCAAGACAGTATACATGTATAATACAACTCGAACTTGTGTGGTAGGTGGAATGGCCCGTATCAGTCGACCACCTATTGGTATTGTGGTCAGGTAGTTCTTCCATTGCTATATCCCAACTTTTTTGATATCGTAACTTGCTTGTACATGAGTAGTGGGCAGCTAACAGTTGACTCGAGGAACTTCATACTGTTGACTCCTAGGTCATGTGAGCATGTTGACTATCCTCTATTTTAGTCAAGACTTTCTATATATTGATTCCTCATGTTCGACCACTCTAGTCTCTTGTGGGGTTCCTTCACTTATAGCCTACTTGCTTTGATCTTGAATGGAGAGACTTGCTTCGTCCCGCTTTGATCATTTTAAGTTTCAATTCCTGTAGTTGCACATGGACTACCTCATCCCCATCATGGTTGATACCCAATATATCCCAGCCAAAGGGGGTTCAGATTTCTACTCCAGTTTCTGATGGACACTGTTAGGCATATGGAAATCCGAGACATGTGCACAGACCCACAGTAGGGTAACTGCACACAGACCCTCAATTTACCAGAGTGCCAACACCCCCCTCCGGCCCCCTTATGGGGCCCGCACGTCATTAGCAAGATTTCGAGAGTTGCGTCCCATAACTAAAATGTCACATCAATGAAGCCCACTTCATAACACCATATACGTCGCCGCCATCCGTCCGACCGCATGCTGTTCGCGGGATATATGAGAGGGGACCTTTGGCGACATCTGGGAAGTGGAACGGAGGAAATCCGTGGGAGGCGCATTGAGATAATAGGCTTCAAAGTTAGGCTTTCTAACTATGGGCCGAAGGTGACGGGACGTTTTCGGCGAAATATTCCAAGAGGTTATCCCAGTAGCGAAAGCCATTAGGGGTATACCGAATCCACCCATACCCTTCTGAGATCAGCTGTAGGTTGGTTGGTTCTAGTAATAGGACCCCTCTACGGAGGCCGGCGGACCAAGGGGAAGCACGCTCAGAATGGAAGACCTAGATAAGTCGGAGCCTCTTAAGACGTTGACACGTTGGGCTCGGACTTGCGATTGGCACTAGGTGGCCTGGCATGAACCTGATCATTTCATGACTGAAGAGACTACTGGGACGATAGTCAACAAGACTAAAGTAATAGAATAGTCTATGCGGACATCTAAGTTAGAGGCGGTTGTTTGGTATAACAAATAGCGCAGTCATCTCAACGGAGGAATACTATTCCGAGTCCGCGAAAGGGTGTGATAAGTTTCAGGGTCAAACGGTGTTCGCACTTATAAGNGTGTGATAAGTTTCAGGGTCAAACGGTGTTCGCACTTATAAGATTCTGGACGTTTGCGTATTAAAACCAGAGTGGTACTTCGGAGGCATAGTAGTCAGAAGTAGTCCGCGAACACTCAGACGCAGGATATAAATATCGAAGTGCCTCCCGAGTTTTACAGACATCATCAAGCAACGGAGAAGAGATCTTATCAATATAATATTGTTTTACGCTTTAAATCTTTACCTTACCTAGTATATCGAGAAGAGCCTTCCTCGACAGATTCTCCAATCAAAGATTTCGGGCCTACGTCTCTCAGTTATATACTTGAGTTTGGCGTCCGCCTAACAGACACTAACTACCCAAATACTATCACTATTGGTGCCTGTGAACTGACATAAGTCAGTTCTTTGTCGTCCAGCAGTTCCCGGATCCTATTTTTTCAGGCTGGTTGCCAGACAGTAGCGACTCTGCATGGTAATTTAGGCTTTACAATAGCTGATCTTGTCCGATGAATTCCTATTTTTATCGGCCTTCAACTGATAGTTGCTACCAATATATGGACATCTCTCTAATACGTTTGGTAGGTATGGCTTTTCTTTCCACAACTTGTACAATTCTTTTCCTGCCGTTATGTGTTAATAATAGTTTAGAGGATACTAGTGTGAGCCTGGTCAAAGTTTGTATGGGTTGTTTTCGCTACACCTCCCTACTTTTGTTTTGGCCTTTCTGGCTCATCATTCTATTTCTATTTTTATGGTAGGGCTCCACCTCCCTTGACATAAGGTTTGTTAGTCCTTTGTCTTTTTTGTTTAGAGTCCTGTCAGTCTTCTCTTTTGACTTCTTGGACTATTTTCAGCTTGGGTGGTTGGTCTCTTGCAAGCTTCTATCTTGTGAGCAGTACTTCTTCAGACCAACAGACTAGTCTTAATATTACTTTTTATTCTTAATCCGTATCATAGTGTACTGCCAATAACCTACTGATTATCTATTCAAGAAGTTTGTTCTTTACTTCCTCTCTCCAGGATTATCCCATTATCTGTGCATTGATATTGAGGTTGTGCATAAACATTGAGAACAACTCAATGTTACCTTCATACATCACTAGCTTCATATCATAAAGCCCTTGTCTTTCTGCTTTGACAGCAGCAAAATATTTGATTATATCATATTCAAATCTTTTCAAAGTAGCCAGTTCTGGCTGCTGTGATTCTGTTAAGTGAAGGTCAAACTCTAGTATAACTGAGGGACATAGGCTAAATCTTCGATCAGAGAATCTATCTAGGAAGGCTCACCTTCGATAAATAGATAAGGTAAAGATTTAATGTATAAAATAATATTATATTAATAATATCTCATCTTTGTTACTTGATGATGTCTGTAAAGCTACAGAGGCACTTTGATATTTATATCCCGTGTCTGAGTATTCTCAGACTACTTCTAACTACTATGCCTCCGTAGTACCACTCTAGTTTTAGTATGCAAATGTCCAGAATCTTATAAGTGCGAATACCATATGACCCCGAAACTTCTCACACCTTTCTACAGTTACAGAATAGTATTTCTCCATTGAGATGACTGCGCTATTTGTTATACCAAACAGCAGCCTTTAACTTAGTTATCCGCATCGACTATTATATTACTTTAGTCTTGTTGACCATCATTCCAGTAGTCTCTTCAGTCATGAAGTGGTCAGTTTCATGCCGAGCTACCTAGTACCAATCGCCAGTCCAAGCCCGACATGTCACTGTCTTAAGGGTCTTTGACTTATCTTGGTTTTCCTGTCTGAGCATGCTTCCCCTTGGTCCGCCTGCCTCTGTAGAAGAGTTCTATTACTAGAGCTAACCAACCTTCAGCTGATCTCAGAAAGGTATGTGTAGATTCGGTATGTCCTCAATAGCCTCCACAATTCAGACATTCTCTTGGAGTATTTCGCTGGAAATGTCCTGTCACCTTTGGTCCATAATTCAGAAGTCTAACCTTGAAGCCTACTATATCAATACACCTCTAATGGATTTCTTCTGTTCCACTTTTCAGATATCACCAAAGGTCCCCTCCCATATATCCTGCCAATAGCATGTAGTTGGGCAGATGGTGGCATCATATATGTTGTTATGAAGTGGTCTTAATTGATTTGACACTTTAGTTATGGGATGCAACTCTCAAAATCTCGTTAATAAAGTGCGGGCCCCATAAGGAGGCCGAGGGCGACTGTTGGCTCTGGTAAATCAATAGTCTATGTGTAGTTAGCCTACCCCAAGGTCTGTGTACTTTGTCTCAGATTTCCATATGCCTAACAGTAGCTTCCCCAATAGCCCCCTTAGTAGGTTAAGTACCAATAAGCGCTACCCATGACCAACCTTTTCGAAGACAGGTCTTATTGCAACAAGACTCATGTACTAGAGTTTTACCAATATCCCTCAATGATGATTAGACAGAAGACATGGATTCTGGTTACTATGATAGCATGGAAGCAGTGCCAGGTAGGACAACTTGCATCAGATCTAAGCCAGGTTCATTCTACTGTCTAGATCTCAAGACGAATGTCCTCAGTCTCTTTCTAGTACACTCAGTAGACCTCAGACCTGCTCATGGTAGTCCCAATAGACTTCCGAGGTGTTAGGATTTGATACACATGATATGACCTGTTGACCTTAATCTCCAGGATTTCCCATGCCTTCCTTATATATCTTGTAGACAGCTTGCAATCTGCAGTTTTGTTAGGCATATGGAAATCCGAGACATGTGCACAGACCCACGGTAGGGTAACTGCGCACAGACCCTCAATTTACCGGAGTGCCAACACCCCCCTCCGGCCCCCTTATGGGGCCCGCACGTCATTAGCGAGATTTCGAGAGTTGCGTCCCATAACTAAAATGTCACATCAATGAAGCCCACTTAATAACACCATATACTGTAGCTCAGTTGGTATGACTTTTGTATTGATTTACAAGGTCAGGTGTTCAACTCCCTCTGAGGTCAAAGTTATTATTATAATTTATATACTTTGATACAAGGAGTATGATAAAAGATACTTGTTCCAAGCTGATGAGGGATCATCAAGCAACGGAGAAGAGATCTTATCAATATAAAAATTGTTTACGCTATAAATCTTTACCTTACTTTTATTTTATCGAGACGAGCCTTCCTCGACAGATTCTCCGAACAAATATTTTGGCCTACGTCCCTCGGTTATATACTTGAGTTTGGCGTCCGCCTAACAAGTTTGGCCAGAACATATACAGTGTTACAGCAGTACCTTAATTACCTCTCACTTACTAGAGTGTGAGCAACTCAAGAGGCTTAAGCCTATGATGTCCAAGACTTATAAGGGGGCCGAGGTGGTGTGTTAGGAACTATACCTCCAAGTTACAAGATGTTTGGAGCTCGATTACTTCTTCAGGAGGTCTCCAGATCATGTTGGATTTCAAACTTCCTAAGTTATTTTGTATGACAAATATTATGAGAACTTCTCCTGAAGTCCTGCATGACAAGTTACCTACAGGGTAGGGTAACTTAACATTATAGCAGAATGACCTGATACCTAAGATAGGGTAACTTTAGACCAAAGGTAGGGTAACAGCACTACGAGTTTCCCAACTAAGTAGGGTAACTCTACCCTGAAGTACTATTAAGAAAACTGGGTAACTTCACCATTCAACTACAAGGGTTACCCTACTCAACAGGGTAACCACCCCCATACTGAGTACTTAGGCACTTCCCAGTAAGGTGGTCCATGTCCGGCTACAGTACTTAACCACTTATACCTTAGCAGAGTTGACCTGTGTCTAACTAACCAATCCTACCCAGTAGGTATGTACCTCAAGTATTGGTGTAGGCTTTTAGTCTTCCTGTAATGCCATTCATGAAGGGTCATTACACTGTGCGCAGTTACTCTACTAGTACTGTGAGGTCTGTACACTTTGTCCCAAATTTCCTTATGCCTAATACCTAAGTTTCTCAATATTTATTAGTATTAGCTTCTACGTAATAGTATACTATAGCTTCTAATATATATTACAAGAAATCATAATTATCAGAGATAGTATAGTCCTATTACTACTTATTATTTTACAAACCATCATAAGTTCTCTATTTATAGAGCTATTTAAGTAGCACTAATAATTCAGGTCACATGTTATAATTCACTAATATTTTTCCACCTCAATCAAGAATACTGTTTTATTAAAGTTGTACTAGTCACTAAGCTGACTCTTGTTCTCTTTGCATATACTTAAATGGTTTTTAAACCAATCTATTATGTAATCAGGTTAATGAGCATTCTTGCTGTCGATATCAATTGTATAATACTTTTATATAAAGTATTCTAAATATCAATTAAGAGATCACTGTACCCTATGATCGCTTACTACTTGCACAGGATAAGTACTAGTATATGATATCTGAAAAACCATACTGGTGTATCCTGATACTGTTAGAAGCCATGTACTTGATCTGATAATATTATCGTTTAAATGATTCTGGTTTTAGTAAACTGCCAGCTCTTGATTCTCAGAAAGAGCATGATTTGCTGCTAGATATACTTGTTTGAATAGAGTACCTTGTAATTGTATATAAAGTCATGAAACTAGAATTTCAAATTTTGATACTACTACTATAATATTTGAATACTCCTTATAACTATTGTAAATTCAAATCACTGCTGCCTGAATACACATTTCTATATGCTAATAAGTGTCAAATTGTTGACTTGGTGGAACAAATAATACTATTGGAGGCATGATTTGTTGTAAGTTGGATAATAAAGGTTGCCAATTAGAATATGAAATAGTTACTTCAATGACATACAAAATTACTATAGTAAACTAGTATAATACTATCTTCAAGTTTAGCCACAATGTCATGTTGAGCCACAATGTCCTATTGAGTCACAATCACATATTGAGCCACAAAGTCATGTTGAGCTGTCAGGCACTCTCTTAAGAGTGCCCAAGGTTGCTAGCAAGCGAGCAGCCTTAGTTGTAGCTCTGAAGCCACAACCTCATCACGAGTACTATTAATCACCAAACTGGTGGAAGTGAACATTCTTGCTAATCCTCTTTTTCATGTCAAATTTTTAAATTTTGTACACTATTGCTCTGCATCTTATTAGCCCATTCTGACCATGTGGACATATGAGGACCCGGTCGTTTTCACAAATACCAAGCAATCAGGAATAGACTGAACAGAAGGTGGGCTGGAGATGAGCTAGGCTGAAGGAGAGAGGTGGATTAGTAGAATGAATTATCTCTTGCTTCTCAACTCGGTCTGCTATTAAAATCATAAGTCATGATAATAACAAGTGACTATTTCCTAAGTCTTTTCTGGATTCCATCCTTGGACAGGATTTCCTAATAATTCTTGATCCCGAATACAGTATGAAAATCCAAGTAGAGTAATAGAAGCCCAGTTCTGGGAGATCATAACTTACTTGTTACAAGGGTACGGATCCATCAACCAGAACAGACAGGGATCTCTGACAGGCTATTTGGCCGGTCAACCTCAAATAACTATTTCATAACTTCTTGCCAGACCCTGGTATTCGCACCGCGATGCCACCTGTATGAATAACCGAAGCCTGGATCAAATCAATTCGCAAACGCAGTAGCGGTACAGTACAGTTCAGTACGGGAACATGCCAGGAACAAACCGATCGAGATGAATCAGATGCAGTACTGTGCAACAGTAAGTAAAATAACTGGCGGACTGACTGTTGTCCCGGTCACAGCCTGCAGAAATGTAAGTGAACAAAGCACAGAAAGGAAATTGCACACGCGATCAAGGCTGAAGCCTGACGAAGAAGAGGAGGAGGAAGAATGGTCCTCGCGGAAAAAGCTTATTACGCTTCGAAATTACAGCGCTTTAAGAAATGCAAAGCAATGCAAGAGCAAGCGCCCCCCCCCTCAGCTTTTAGCCCCGGCGCGCCCGAACTCCTTAAGTAAGGAGTTCCTTCCCCACCCCCATCCGTGCATAAAAATAAGCAAGAAAAGAAAAAGAAAAAACCCCTCGAACAACTACTTGTCAGAATGCATTCAATGCAAGAGGCAATAATTAGTGAAAAAGGCGACCAACCAGTTTGCTTGTCGTTGCTGTCGCTCATGATGCTTACTTTGGGGGGGGGGATGGGTTACCGTATTTAACTTACTCGGTAGCTGCCGCCCTCCCGGTCGCAAATGGGAAAGGGTGAGGAGGGGCCGAAACAAAAACGTTACCCTTAAGATTTCAAAAAATGACCGAGCTATGAGGCTGCGGATATGCCGTGTAAAAAGCTGCTGTACCTTCTTTCCGTCAGGTCGTCCACTGTGCTGTACAGTACCGTTACTGCCCACTACCGTACCCGCGCCGGTTGGAAAGTCCATTGTTCGGTGCCGGTTCCATCGCTCATTTACTCATTTACTCACGGTACTCTGCTATGCCAGCTAAGGTTGCATTACTCGTACATACGATGTATGTTTGTACTGTACCCCACCGTTTTTACCAGGCAAAGCTGGTTCAGCCTAAACCTGAAGGGGAGGACAAATTGTATGAGGAATTTAGAAGAAGAAAAAAGGTCAACTTATCCACTTGGCCCGATGATAGCAAAAGGGGCGCCTCGCTGTATTGTAAGAGTACTTGTACAGTACGGTCCTTGTATTGTATGGTAATACCGGTACGACCACGACAGCTGTATCATATGCGCAGCCAAACCGCACCAAAATAACTTCACTCTGCGGAAGGAGAAAAAACCCTCCCAAACAGGTGGAGAGAGAGGTAGTCTAGTTTAAGGCGACGCAGTCAATCCCGAGAAATGCCCAGAGCCAAGGACGAGTAATAAATATGAAAATTAGAAACCCGGCAGTCTCAACCACCACCACGCTAGGCGAATCTCCGAGAGCCCCGGGCACCGTACACGTTAAACTTCACGAAGCATCACTCGCAGAATCTCTTGCCAGCAAGCAAGCGATGATTAACCATCCCCTCCAACCCACCTACCTGCCTACCCCACAAACTTTGCAATCAATCTGAAACGAAGCACGCTCCTCTGATCCGGGGAGCTTAAACTCACCTGCCGAACTGGACGGGACACCCCCCGCCCCCCGCCCAGAGGATCGGCGAGCGCCAACGGACAAGTATGCGCGATGTTGTGCCTGCCTCCCCGCCCGCCCGCCTACCTGCCTGCCTGCTATCTGCCCCTCGGGTGGGTTGGAATAAATGGATGAATGAGGCCAAGTAATTCTATATGAGGCCTAAATGACCAATAAGGCTTGCCAAGAATGCAACGGTGCGAATAGGCTACGGTATACAATATTATAGGTGATTCCGGGGCCGACGGGTCCCCCGGGAGGGGGAAGGATGGGGGGGGTAGAGAGGAGGGCTCCTGGTGTTTAAGTTGTGGTGGTGGTGACGGTAGATATATGAGGCATTACTGCGGATGGCAGAGGTTACAATCAGCTGAAAGTGTTTAGGCGATTTTTCATGTTATTATTTGATTTGACTCGATTCGATTTTTCATTGCTTGATTGATGGCCTGATTGCCCAAGGTTGTGGTTGCGTCTATAACCTGGAGTATCATAATTATGCAAAGAGTGAGGAGTGATGTTTGTGTGTGGTGGCATGGTTTGGTTTGGTGCCATATGCGGTGCGCGTTCCAGAGGGAGGGAGAAAGGAAGGTAAATGGGGAGAGGAGACACGTTCTTGTGTTGAGGTGGCTTCGGAAGCTAGGTAGGTAATGTGTGCTGTTATGGAAGGGTAAGGGAAAAAGAAAAGAAAAAGAAAAGAGGATTACTCGAGTGCTGTACGCAGAGGCAGGCAGACGTGAATCTCCGGTTTTCATATAAATCGATGCGAGTCACGAACAGAAACACGATGCCGGTGCTCGCTGTGCTCGAGTACCGTGCGAGTACTCATGCAGTACTGTACATACAAGTGCTCCATGTTATCATACCCCACTGTCCAATTCACACACAACACCGTCAGTCCACACATCATATCAGAAAAAATAAAATAAAGACTGGTTCTATGGAGGCTGAAAGCCACAAGAGCGCAAACCCTCAACATCCTTCCCTCCCCGCAAATTCATTTCCTTTTCCTTTTTCTCTTGCTTTCCCCCCCTTTTTTTTTTTTTCCTCAACCCCGCGGTACTGTATCAACGCAATGTAATTACTCTTACTCAGATATCTCGAGTGACAACCTGTGACGTGCGATCCACAATTGTTCCTTTTTCTTGCGCGATTTCGCTCGGCGCCAAGGGTTTGTGGTGTGAATTACGTCGTTTTATTTTTCTTTAGTCTTGTTATTTACCCATAGAAGGTGATTTCGGAGAGACAGACGAGAACTTATCCATCTACCGACGTTCTGTCGACGGATTTTCAAGAGGCTAGCTATGATATAGCAGCTCCGAATAACGTGCGAATGCGCTCACGGCTCATGATTGATGGGACGCTCGAGGGGCGTATCATGCCATTAGTTGAAAGCTCGCCATCTCGCACCCGGGCTTCGCATTCGCTCGCTAGGTTTGAAACGAGCAAAGGGCAAACAAAGCCTTCGGGCTGTTTGTTCTAAAATGCACGTGTTTATATTCCCAGGGTTGTGTTGACAGATGATTCCTATTCACTACCGGTAGCCAAAACTCACGGGGGATCTTTTTTTCCCTTTTTTTTTCTCCTGTCTGCCTATTTTTTTATTTTTTTTCCTTCTCCATGATCTTGCCACTCAAAAATTGGCACGGTGCGGGCTTTTTCGAAGCGGTTGAAGGGAGCGATTTTTCCGGTTGTGGCAAGCCGTACTAAGAATTCCAAGACGGGTTACGAGATGCCAGATAGGTGATTAGAGTTTCATTCGCTATATTAGTTCATTTCTCCAACCCCGGAAGCGTCCGAGTATGATACTTAGTGGTGGGAATATTAAATTTATGTGCGGCAGTCTTGCTCGCGACGGGTAAGTGACACTTCCATGTCACTCACGGGGGTCATACTATGGGGTGGCGGTGAAATGGGTGATGGGTGATGGGGTGTCAGTACGAGGGTAAAGAGTTGATGCATCTCAATCTCTCATGGCTCTTGTTTCGAGCAATATTTGAAAGAGACTCTCTCTAGCTCTTTCTGAGGAGGAGGGCTTTTATGAAGCACTGAATAATGTTGTGCTAGATGAGTACAAAGTGCCTCTTACAGATGAGTGTGTGGTCAGTAGCTGCGGTTCCTTTCAGAAGACAATACAAGCTTGCATGCTCCCGGTAGTTAATTGTACTTGTACTATGCTCTTTTTTTTTTTTTGGTATCTCTCAATCCCCCACTCTGCTTTATCTTATCATTTTTCTACTTTTAATTATTTTTTACCACTCTTTTCATTTCGTTTAGTAGCAATTGGCCGGTACCCTTCCCGCCACTCACAGTATATTACGAAGCAAGATAGTCTACCCCCTACCACGATTATACCTGCCAGACAGGGTACCAGTACCTGTAAAGTCCAACTGACCCCTGAGCGACACCCTGTGGTGATGTGCGGTGCGAGTACCGTGGGTGACTGGACTAGGGCCGGTAGACTATCAAGGACAGAACCCAAACCGGACCGCGTCCAAATAAATATCTGGAACAGTTGATGCCATGGACACTCGACTTTTGCGTCTGCCGTCCCATTTCCGAGGCTGTCTCTATCTTCACACTTGGCCTTCGGAACATTTGCTGCTTTTGACTTTGATTTAGATCGATAGCGACGGTTGCCGAGGGAATTCGGAGAGCCCCGCTCCAGTACCCGGCATAAAGAACCCGGACATTTGAGTCTGAAGTTAGTATGGGCGTTCGGATGTGCACGGATAATTTGCCATACAAATTTTCGTTCGCTATGTCGGTGCCAGGCACTTGTACCAGGGTGTGAGGGTAAGTGATCGGAAAAGAAGTGGTGTTGTACCAACCACATTTTTTCCGATCACTTTCTGCTCCAGGCTGGTACTGTTACATTCTTGCCCTCTCAACTTGCACATCGTATCACAGCGTCACGATAGATACGATATGTTATGATAGCTTGGTGATTTGACAGCTGGGCTTCTTTTCTTGCCTCAAAGGAGTGGTGTTAGTAGCGCGGGCTGGTAAATGCCCCGATTATGTAAATGCCCCGATTATGTGGCAAAGACGGTTTCTTTAGCATGATTGGTCCGCGTGCATCGGTGAACCCTTGGATTGTCCTCAGAGCCCCAGTTCTCGGTCAAGAGGTTCCGAAGGACATTAGTCTAACGATTGGGCTTTGCCCGAATCGGAGGAAAAGGAAATAAATACAAAAAAGCTGGAACACATCTCCCCATTTTTTTCTCTTTCATGAGATGCCGGGGAGCTGACGGAGAAATGATGTTCCAGCTCCACCATGGTACTGGAGCCGATGGACAAAAATTACTTGGGAGCAAAGCCCAGTCTAGAATTATGCAGGCTTTTCGAAAATTTTCGACTGGGATTTTCCTACTCGAGATCACTGTCTAGAATCTCGATGGAGGGGGAAATGGGAGAAACCTAAGTCAGGAGCGAATCGAGTGGGGGAAAAAGGGTGCAGCCAGAATATCCTTCAAACCACCACCTTCGCCATTCTGAGCGGTGACAACAGACGTCCCCTACCGGTACCGTACTCGAGTACCAAATCCGGGTGGCGTCCTTAAGTTGGATTGCGTTTTCTTGATCCCTTTGGAGATCAACATCTCGTGTGGGCAACGGCACCCCCACATGGCCAGTAGGTCACCTGCGTCTCGAAAAAGAAGGGTTCGTCCCACAGAAAACAAAAAGAGTCAAAATAGGAAAGAAAATCACAAGGGTGTTAATGCGATTTGTTAGGTATAATCCATAGTACTGCTATATAAGGTAAAAACGGACGATCCGGTATCCCCGATTTTGGTCAAGATCAGCTACAACACTGTTAACAAGAAAGACAATCCCACCATAAAGAAACGAGTTGATGCCGACTGATCGGAGTGTTCGAGTAATACTGGAAATCCCATTGACTATTTCCGGTCAACAGAGGATTCGGAAGCGCCTTGCGAACACGGTTAGACTTCTGGAAGCTGGGATGAAATGAAAAAAAAACTGACGCTTGTTGGGACACAGCAGCAATGTGAATGCGGAGCGCTAGAACCGCGTGCGCCCTGTCTGAGGCTGTCCAGTCTGAGCTGCAATTGATTGAGCTCATATTATTGCCAGGGCTTGCCGATGTACCTATACAAGTAGGTACAAACTACGCTCCCACCTATTTCCATCCAGTCCAGTGAGGGATCCAAAATGACGCCTTGTGAGCACTCCCCCCATACGCCACCGCCGGATCTATCATCCATAGGAGATACCGAATTATGTATGTCTATATGTGATGCCGGCATACAAATGTTCCTTCCGTTGGTGCTGGCTGGCAATGGCCAAGTATCATCCAATAAGGGCCGCCTTCACGAAAACATTCGTTGGGAGTGTGCTGGCTGTTTTGTATCGGTTGTGAGGTTATCGTAGCTATACCGTATCCATCGATCTGGAAGCAGGGATTCCCGTCTCTCTGAAATTTTGGTCATCGGTATTACCTATCGTTGAGCGTGCTCGTTTCCTAACCGTTTTTGTGTTTGAGAACTTTCTGGTTCGGTACCGCGTTTCTTTTTTTGGTTGAATTGTCTCCAATTAGGTGAGGGATGAAGTGTTTCTGAGCCCTTTACCCCGGGATTTTTGGTGGTGATGCAGAGCCAAAGTGCAAAGGGGAGGACAGAGGAAGGGAGCTGCATCTTTGATTGCCTTACAAAATGTGGGGATGCAGAGGGCACAGTAAATCGACCTCTGTCAGAGGGATGCCTTTCTTCCGATCTATTGACAGGGTCCCCCCCACTCAGAATCCTGTGCAGCACCGCACAGTGACCCGCGGAATCCCGGCTCCCGTCGACACTTGTGGATTGCAGTCGGTCAGCCATCGTCTCTTTGCTGGCACTGGTAGGCTGAGGTAGCTCATTTTTTTGTATGTACTGTACGACTGCTCGTACTTGTACTACCGTACTTTGGTGCCATGATAATACGGTACCAGTAATGGTAGTCTATGTGAATAACATGGGGGATGCGATGGTGACTTAACGGTGAAGAGAGCGTGGGTCGTAGACAGGGCTGTGGCCGACAAGTCACCGTCACCATCACAGTCACCGTCACCCATTAGTACAAGTACTTGTACAGTGGCGAGGCACGCCCACAGGAGGATTCGACCTGACCAGAGTGTAATATTACTAGATCTAGAGATTCCTATGGGGGGGGGAGGGAGAAGAGAAATCGCTGGAGAGAATGAGACCCATATCGGTGTTATTCCTACCGTGCCTATTACCTGCGCAGTGCCTGCCACTACCAGTTCAATAGGGTACGTATGGTGTACGTAGCGATAGACACATCTATCTCGTTCTCTACTCAGTATTTCCTTCATTGTATTCATTCGATTTCGTCAAGGGCTAAATCAGACGGGGCATAGAAAGACTGAAGAGTGAGAAATTGATAGGGTTTGGAGGGGTGATATTTAGAGGAAAGGGTGTGGCACAGGTCAAGGGACTATCGTATTACACTTTTAGGTTCTCTGTATGATACAAGTATCACAATAGTAGCATTTTGTCGCAAACCGAGATAGGCCGACATCATCGTGATAATAGCGTCATTGGGCACAAGATAAGCCATGCAAAGTGATATTAAGCATTAAAAAAGCGAAAAAACAAAGCCTGCTCTGGAGCCCTTCCCCGTTCCAGAGAATATTTCCAAATCCATCTCTGTATTCCCATTCTCCTGGAGCGTGATGCTCAACTTACCGTATAGTATTATGTGTGCCGCATCACTAGAATGGGGTTTTATTTTAATTTATTTTAATTTTAATTTTAATTTTTTTTTTGAGTGACGAGAGAACTGTTTGCGAAGAACCCTCTGAGACTTTCCCGACCCCAAGCGAGGAACCAGAGCCCTGTCACTTGCTTACTTCCTTACTTGCTGGCTCCAGATTTCTGGTTGTGAGGGTGTTTTTTTTTTGTGTGGATTCGAAAAAAGAAAGGGCACAGCAACGCCCATACCAACCCAACCACTTCGCTTTGAGCGCGAGTGGCAGAGGGGCGTCTGGAGCAGCGCACCGATACAGCGCTCACAGCAGCAGGGGAGGGAGATGAAAAAAGAAAGAAGAAAGGGAAACGCTGGGCGAGCACAGCAGACGGGGAAGGGAATAACAGTGTTGGTGCTTCTGCGACTATAACACTTCAGGCCCCAGGAAGCAACCAGCAGCAAGAAAGCGAGGTGGACAAGCACCGTCTCTGCAACAACAAAAGAGGCATAGCGGTCAACAGTGTTCCCTCCTTGGTACGGCAGACTTGAGCCCCCCTCCGTTATCCCCCCACCATCCCTCGTTCTGTGCCCCGAACCTCTTAATTCCTGCGTACTCGTACATACCGTATCATATCATACATAGTTTACGCCCTCCCCCCCCAAATCCTTTCACCTCCTTCCCGCCCTTCTTCCCATTCCCCCGTTCCGCCCAGACATATTTGTTCCACCCGTGTCAATCTTCCTACTTTCTCTCCTCCCTACATCTCCGCATCTCTACCCTCCCTACCCTCCCTCCCTACCCTTCTCCCCTCTCTCCTCTCTTCCGCACCCCTCCCCCCAGACACACCACACACCCACACCCCTCCACTTTCTCCCTCCCGACCCTCCTCCGCATCCCAGAGTACATATTCTGCATGCTCCCCCCCATCCTCGCCGCCCTTGGTCACCAAGTCTCGGCGTACTATTTGGGCGGTCTCCTCCGTGTGTCTATTGGCAAGTCTATATTCCTTTGCATCCCTTCCTGTGCCCCTTGATTTGCTGCATGGAACATCGACTTCCGCCGGATTACGGACCATCTATAATACTGCCTCTTCATCTGCCCTTATACACATCTTCCGCCCTCCCCTTGAAAGTTTCAACTCGACCAACCTACTATTCAGAACCCAACCTTTATAAATAATTTGTTTGGTCTCCAGCAATATCTCTCGACCCGTTCTACATTAGTCTATCGTCCATACCTCCTGCACACTTCGACCCCATCTCTCCTAAGTCACCCTTCACATGGCATTTATGAATACTTCAACACATTCAGATTCTTGTCCCTCAACCTGCTCAAGCTCTATAGCTTCCCTTTCCTCATTACCAATGACGCCAGAAACCTATCCAGAGCCCAATGTTGGGGTTGTGCCTCCTCTCGATCCGGAACTTTCACCTCCTCTCTTTTGTCTCGGGCATGCAGACATCGACTCGAAGCCGAGGTTCATCATTGGACCTGGAGAATTTGAAGAGCACCATCACGGATGCCACACTGTGCCTGAAGAGGGGGAAGATGATGAGACCGCCAGCGAGATGCACGAGCCACTTACTCCTACAAGTGATAGTCATTCTGGTGTTTTCATTAGTTCAAGCACCGAGGGATTTCATGCCGTCCCTAATCCCCCAGCAATCGTGAATACACCAGCTACACCACCAGTAGTGGCAAAGCCGGCACCATCCGTGGAGCCTGGCACTACTACGCCTAGAGGGAAACTTATCCGGCACGCCTCCGGTAAGCTTCATGGATTAATACGCAGGGTACACTCCTCATCTAGCAATGGAATGCCGATGGATCAATCCATGGGGCCATATACACCCCAACCAACCAAGTCGAAGAGTTTTTTCTCGGCCCGCGACACACCAGAACAGTTTCAAGTCGGCACACCCGTCGTTTCTGGATCATCAACATCGACATGCGAGACTCCGATACCCCGGTCCACGAGCACCTTTGATGAGAAGGCTGCGGGCACAACAAGGCGGCCTGGCCTCTTCCCAAGGCGTTCACGCTCAAACAGTGTGAATGGAATCAAGAATATTACAGGGAACGCAATCACACATCCAGCAACCTCGGGGGCTGGGTCAAAGTCTCGTAAAATGAGTAATGCGGTACCGGTGATGGATGTTCCAGTCATCTCACTATCCTCAAAGTACGCCAATCACAGCCATGTGCCGGGAAAGAGCAAGATTTGTGGCGAGGGAGTGTCTGCTATTGTCAAGGTGATGCATAAAATATCGGGACCGAACACTCAATTGTATGCTGTTAAGGAGTTCAGAAAGAGAGGAAGGGATGAATCTAAAGAGGAGTACATCGAAAAGGTCAACTCGGAATATTGCATCTCGAAGAGTTTGAATCACCCAAACATTGTTTTGACGGCCGACCTCTGCATCAGTAGCAGTGATCGCTGGTGCCATGTTATGGAGTACTGCACTGGTGGTGATCTTTTCACTTTGATTTCGAAATCCTTCATGAAGGAGGCCGAGAAATTGTGCTGCTTCAAGCAGTTGCTTAGGGGTGTTGCCTATCTGCATGATCACGGGATCGCTCATCGGGATATCAAGCCCGAGAATCTCTTGATAACCAGCGATGGTCATCTTAAGATAACCGATTTCGGAGTTTCGGAAGTTTTCTCCGGCAAGCATCCCGGCTCAGCGGGTATCAAGTGTGGAGCCGATATGGCTGGTGTAAGGCTGAGCAAACCGGGTATTGTTGGCAGCGCTCCCTACATCTCACCGGAGGTTCAGAACAAGGATGGTATGTGTACATTAATCCCTCGGATCGGTTTATTTTTAACAGTTCTGCAGGTCCTTACGATGCCCGGAAGCTGGATGTTTGGTCTTGCGCGATGGTCTATTTTGTTCTCTCGTTTGGAGGCCCCTTGTGGGCCAAAGCCAGCACTACCGATAGTCCTCACTACGTTAAATACCTCGAGTGTTTCAACAAGTGGCTGGCGAGGAATCCTAGCGGTGAAATGACAAAGGACGGAGACTATCCGAAATTCTTCCCCTCCGGCCAGTTCAAACCTGCGACCAAGCGATTGCTCTATCGAATGATGCACTTGGATCCCTCAAAACGAATTACCTCCCAAGAAGCCCTTGCTGATCGGTGGGTACAAAGCATCGAGTGCTGCAACGTGGACGACCACACCGATCCGAATGTCAAGCAAGTCGATGCTGGCTCCAGATCTGCGTGCAAGCAGGCCGGAAAAGTTGGTGTTCATCGCCTACATGCTCATCTACCAATCCAGACTGGGACAACATTCGGTCGGGAGTATTAAACACAAAAATACGGATCGAAAACAACAGGCAGATTAGTTGTCCAAGCAAGGCAATCGGTGTCTGTGATTGTATTTCTTTAGCTTTTCTTTTCTTGTGCCTTGCTTCTTTTTTCTTTAGGGTTTGTTTCATTAGAGTGCGGGGTGGGTTTGTCTTTTGCCGCTTGTGTTCCCTTTCCGTGATAGCTACATGCCGTCACTTTCTGTGTTCAAAATCGTACGGGGTTGGGCAAGCAGAAAGCTATCGTTTAGGCGGCTTGATTTGACTCGTTAAGTCTCTTACCCTATTATTTCGAAGCTTTACTTTTTATCTCTTACGGCGCTTATCATTTGGTCTGTTTCATGCTGTCGATTGCTTCATCAATTTCCTTAGGTGTTGAATACTCTTTACCAGTCATCAAAGCCGGGCGTGGCTACTGCCATATTTCCTTATATCACCACCTTTCTTTCCCTTTCTCTCTAGCTCTTTAAGGGGGAGGTCTTCTCTCCTTCCCTTTTTTCCACTTCTACGATCGTGCATACAGTATCTCTTGCGCAGCAGTGGCTTTCTAAAATTGTTCGCTGTCTATATTTCTTGATTGCATGTATAGACCATTATTATCATTCAATCCTAATAATTTCTGCAATGAACGTCACTCTACTATGAGGATCTGCGTGCTCCGTTGAATCCCGCATAATATGAGTGAGCTAGCCCGACCAACTGCAATTACCTTTCAAGTTTGGCTGCTCCAGACCTTTGGAAAGCCCATTCTTCTTCCTCTTTTCTCTCTTTCTCTTCTCTCTTCTGCTAGCAGCAAGCGGTCAAGCAGGCAGGCGAGCATGTGCCTTCGTATCGTACTCGTGCAGCACAGGACTGCAAGGAGCCCATTGCACCACCATACAGTACACTGCGCCCGTACAAATGACCCGCCGACTAACCCACCGACCCATCCGTCCACCTATCATAGTACAAGCACCAGTACTCGAGTACATATCTGAAGTACCTCCAAAGGCTCTCTCCCCACCCCCCCCCCTCTCCTCAGCCCGACCCGAACTGTCCATCCATCCACCCACCAATCCATCTGTGCGAGGTACGCGAAAACATGAATGACACCAATCCACCCAACCCAACCTGACCCCGGCACTTCTACAAAACAGTCCCACGTTATCCCTTAGGGGGAGGGCGTCTGAAACTGTAAATTCTGCGACCAATCACGCTAAGCCCAGATCAGGTCCGCAGCTAGCTATTTCGGGTAATGAATTTGGTTGGATGGGCTTTTTCAAGGTTTAGGTGACTCAGCATCATAACAACAATCAGCGCTGCCTTGTCCCGGAATTCTACAAGTTTCAGACAGCCCAAGGGGTTATCGTAGAAGCTTTTTTTATTATTATTTTTATAAATCTCAATGATGCTTTGGAAGGGGGGGAAAAAAAAGAAAAAGACTGGGGGGTGTGTGAAGAGGGGGGAAAAGGGAATGGTGATTGGAGACGAGAGAATACAAGCATTTCTCGAACAAAAAAAGAGTGCTTCTACGGTGTGTCGGCGTCATGCCGTACCCACCTACCGGTCGTCTAACTACCCACTCCCAAACACCACATATTCATGCTCGTTATTTAGAATGCATATGGGACATATTACCGTAAAGATCTATGAGTACGAATCGAATTTCTCTGGCTGGCTGGCTGGCCGGCTAGGTCAAGCCGGTCCGGTTCTCGATTTGAACCTTTTGTGCATCATAACGTGATGATGCATGCTGTGTTCTGGGGAATTCGTACTGCCTCGTTTGTCTCCTTTTTTTGCTCTCTCTCTCTCTCTCTCTCTTTGCTCCTCCTTCTCCGGCGTCATAGAGGATGTTGTGCAAAAAAGAAAGGAGGAGGAAGGTGTGAAAAAATGCGGGGCTTTTTTTTAAAAAATTCCCTCTGCACTTTTACCAGACCGGATTTTCGGGATCCGCTGCTGGGGAAGAGTAATCCTGGTAGCTCGGTTCCGTGGGTTGGATTTGTGGTAGTGGTGGTGGTAATGAATGGTAAGGAGGAGGAGGAGGAGGAGGAGGAGGAGAAGGAATTGGGAATGAAAAATGTGGAGAATGGTTGATGATGCAATTATTCTCTTGGGTCGGTGAGTGCTCGTACAGGTAGACTGGAGAGGGAGGGTGGCACTGTACTCGTACCGCGCTGGATTAACTATCGTGGCTTCCCAGCCGTAGGATTCCACATGCTCAACGACTCATGATGATGATGATGATAAATGTGTTGGCGGTTAAGTTGCTTTGCTATCCGCAGGCGCCCCCCCCCCCCCACCGCTGAGCACGCAGCAAGTAAGGTCGGCGAGAATTTACGGGTAAGGTAAGGCATCATATTGCTTTCAGTGATCACATTCAGGTGATTGGGAGGAAAGATTGGGTACCATGGTTGAGAGGGAGGGAAGGGGGAGATTAGACTACATGGCTCGTGGCCTGTTGTTTTGTTATAATTAAATTATATATCTTGCTTTCACTTGTCGTGCCAATGTCGGCATGCACCCACCCGGCCGAGCTGAAGCCGGACAACCTTACTCGAGTAAATTTATGGTGGTTATCCTCAAACAAAGTGTCCGGTCTCACAACTCGGCCATGCGAGAAGGGTAACTTATATGTCTATCTTGTTGTGTCTTCGATACACTTGTAGTCTACAACAAACTGCACAACACTCACTACGATACCGGTACACCACTCGTGCAACACTGCTCTGCTCTGCGGAATACGGCGCAATGCTGTCCGTGGACAGTTGCCTATATAAGCGCCATACAAGTCCCCGAGTATCGGCCGGATCAATCGGGCAATCATAGATCTCAGGAGCGGATTTACTAGCCGTGAGGAATTGTGCCCGCCATGAATAAGTAAATTAAATTGGGAGAGAGGAAGGGAAAAGAAGTCGTAATCCCCCCCCCTTCCCCCGCCCGAACATCTGTTCATTGTCGATCATTGGTGGCTCGATCGTTGAGGTTGAATGGAGGTGGTTTATGTGATAAATTATAGTACTAATGCGTGGTTTTTATTGTAGGTATGATGATGATATTGTACACCTCTGGGGGGTTTAATTTCTTCTTCTACAAAGAATTGTTTTTTTTATATTGTACCGGTATCGTGCCGGGGGGCGCCTAAAGATGTGGTTGTTCTACAAGTAGAGATTGGAAAAAACAGAAGGAAGGAAGTTGGTATTCTCTTTGTTTCGCCGCTCTGGAAGGTGAGGATTTGATTGGATTGGATTGGATAGGCCAATGGATGGACTGGCTGATGGGAGAGCTAGATAACTTACCGGTATGCGGTGGCAATCATTCAGTCTTGAAATGCAAGATATCATATGTACGGAATTCTCGTAGAACGGGAACAAGACTTTTTTTTTTTTCCTTCTCTCTTCTAACCACCTTTTCCTCCCTTCACTTCCCAACTCATACACACACACCTTTCAAGTTTCTTTTCCCTGTGCGAAAGCCAAGTTCTCCGAGGTGTATTTTATTTATTTATTATTGGACGTTTCCATGATGCGGGGTGTGGTGCACGTTAGGATTAATTTCCAGGGAGCACAAATGAACGAATCGATTGAATGGTGGGGTGAATTGAAAGGTGGTGGGGGGGAAGGATAAACTTGCAGCAGCGGAAAGGTCAAGCACGCAACAACGAAAAATGTTTCACCAACGAATACTGTACTCGACGAGGGTGGTCTCGCTCCAATCCGTCCTCACATTTTGGAATAAAAATACCCCACCAAAATTGTTCTCTCATTTTTTTCTTTTTCCTTCACCTTCTTTGTCCATTAGCAGAAGAGGAGAAAGGGAATTGCTCCAACAACCTAATTCGCCATCGTATCCAAATCACGCCTCCCCAACTCATCACCTATCTCTCCCTGCTCCACACCTTTTCTTTACCGGGGGAGAGAAGGAAGTAAACACAGCAGAAAGAAGGAAAAAAAGGAAAGAAGAAGGAAAATCGCGGCTCGAAGGCGAGGAACGCCCACCTGAAACGAAACGGATAGTCGAATGAACGAGGCATTTACCCACCTCGCCTGCCTACCAACCCACCAACATCACATCGCTACAGTACGAGTACAACCACCATGATATGATACATCCCCCCCCCTCTCCTACTCCTACTCCTCCGCCGCCTCCTCCTCCTCCTCCACTCTTCCCAATTCTCAATGGCTGTAGTCTCCAATGGGAACACGATGAAAACCGGCTGGTGACGAGGGGTATTTGGCGGCGAGAGAAAATTATGAAAATTGAATTCGTCAAAGTAGGGTAATAACAAAAATACCTGCTACCGATCCCTGTTCGTCACCCCCCAATTGAAGACTGCAAGTTATCCCCAACCTCTCTCTACACACAGGTACAGATTATGAAATAACAATCAAAGGGAGGGCGGCGGTATGTACTCGAGTACGGTACTCCGGTAAGTTAGATCTCACACTACGGGCCTTTTTTTTGATAGATATCGTAGATAAAGTGTGTTGTAACGTGTAGGCGTGGGGGAGGAGGACGAGATTTATTCGCCCAAACTTAATAACAGTTATAGGTTTCACCTCTCTATAGCGAACGCCGAGAGTTCGGGTTTCTCTTTTTGTTATAATGAGGTTCCAATATGACGGATTGCGAGCGAGCATCGAAACATTGTGGAACGTATCTTTTTGAGGTGCTCTTCAAGCACTTGATCATGACTGCCACCTAGGTGGTTACTTTATTCATGTGCAGAAAGAATTAGAGGGGAGAGCTACCTCCTAAAAGTGTCTCCGAACCCCCGAATTCAGTATTGTTTTCGGGACACCTGACACCGTCACTGGCATATTACCGTCAAATTTGAAAAGAAAAGGTCCGCAGAGAGTCAGGAACAGGCCCTACAAGTGGATACGTATCTTTCTCAAGGACGGTATGATGGATCGTGATAGAGAGTCTCGAGACACAATCTATTCAATGTTCAGCTTCATATATCATGTTATGCTGGGTCTCTCCTAAAAGGTAGAGCGCTTTTCATCACAGCAGGTTGATTCTCACTACAGGTTGGGTTCGTGCAGGGGGCAGGAGCTGCAACTGAAGATTCACCTCGAATTTCGCTGCAGAGTGTTCCAAGTATATATTTCCTTGCACCACAGCGGGGAAATCTGTATGGGGCACTCAATCTAATCTCTCTCCCAAGCGATTTGTTCGTGATAACTGCTCTTGCACCGCAAGGAGCTCCACCATGGCGAGGCGCGACTATATGATTTTCTTACAGGCGAACGAATGAACGAAGGAGAGGGGATGTTGGCCTTTTGATCGTGGATTCTGGGAGCGATCACAGACCTTGTCAACTCGTGTCCGGTAGAATAGGCACACAACACCAGCCGGTGATGTTGGTGCTGGTGCTGGTGCGATATCCCTTTGGGTTTTTTGATGCTATTTTTGTTCGCCCACGAGCAATTGCGCCTGCTGACGGCTGGCCCGATGGCTGCTGGCATGGGGAGAAAACGGAGGAGGGGGAGGGGGGAGGGCAAACGCCCAGCCCGATTAAACATCCCATGAACCGAATTCCTGCTTGAGATACAGAAGGAAAAAGCCGCGCCGCTTTTCCGTGTCTATCTGAAGGTATTACGGAAAGGCACGGTGGGTAAAGCACCGGTGTGATCGAAGGTTTGGAACACGGATATAGTTTGATTTTCTCACTTCACCTACTCGAGTACAGATAGCCCTGCTGTCCAGTCCGGTTCACATGAGTTGGGATTTGAAAACCAGCTGACCAAGTTGGCAGAACTTGGTATTGGTCGGTTCTCTCGTCCCTTCCCCTCTTCCCTCTCACACGCTCACTCGTTCATAACCACCCATCTTTCTACCCTTCCTCTCTCATTCCCCCACCATCAACTTCTCCTACCGGCCGAAGCTAGGAGCAAGGGGAAAAAGAGCAACGGTAATGTTATTCCGTGTGTATCATACTTGGTACGTATGTAAGCTAAGCAAAAATATCCGGCCCAACCCCCCCGAGCTCATTAACCATCCAGTCCTATTCGCTATCTTTTATATCATTGTACAAACTCCTCTTACCCTCCCTCTTAACTTACCCTGGCATTCAGGCAAACACACCTCACTTCATTCCACTTCACCGCACCGCGGATAGCCTACGAGCACAGCATGGTATATACATGGGGTATATACATGTTTGCTGATAGATTAGAGAGTGTGGTTCCGACATCTTTGCTTTCTTTTTTTTTCTTTTCTTTTCCCCCCCCCTTGTTTGGAGCTGCGGTGGGTTCTGAGTGAGGGGGTGATGAGTGCTTGCAAAAGAACTATATAGTGCTGTGTGCACTGCATACGATATATGAGATATATAATACCCTGGATCAGAAGCTTTTTATATTAAATTTACCAATTCTAGCGCACCGTAGGTTGTCTGGAGCACAGCACAGCAGGGTCGGTAGAGTAAAAAAGCCAAGTTGCGGCCATAGCAGGAGCAGTGAGTGAGTGAATGAGCGAGTATACCGGTATTATGGCTCTCCCGGCCAGCCGGCTGGCTGGCTTACTTGCAGACCGTAAGTACCACCACCAATCACGATCCTCAGCTAGACTTATTCAAGGATTTGTCCACTCACTTACTCACTCGATACAGCATAGCACCCGCCCCCCCCCCCAAATACCTCCACCCTCCTCCTTCTCCTCCACCACCACCACACTATGCTAACACCTCCTCTATCAAGCAAAACTCACGCTAGACTCCAGTCCTACCGGTAGTCTAATCCACCAGCACACTCAGCTCCAAAACCCGCAAAGCAATAACAGCAATAATGCAAGTAGGCGGAAACGTACTTTGTACTCGTACTCTCGAGCGCCCGAACGCCGCATAACAAGCAAGTGCCGTAGCGTACCGTATGCAACGGATCTCTCCGGACCGAGAGCCCCCACCACCCACCACCACCGCGGAGACACCACGTCCACCCCCGCTCCTACTTCCATTCCATTGCCTTGTTGCTGCTGCTGCTGCTGCTGCTGCTGCTGCCGTTGCCCTGTCAAGCTCCTCACTTGGGAAAAGGAAGAGCATATTATACAAAGTGGGATTAGAAAGGGGGGGGGCAAACCCCACACCCCATTTTGATTTTGGTTTATTACCAAAGTCATTGTGGTTTCCTCAGTTTCTTATATGGGAGGTGGAGCTTGTACCTTCCATGTATGATACAGAACCGGGGGGAGGGAGCACGTGGGGGTCAACTTACAATAGCTAGCGAGTACCGGTACGGTATGGTAGGTAGGTGGGTGGGTAGGTAGGTATACTCGAGTAGATGGCGGCGGTAAAGCTGGAATTTTTATAACAGTACCGGTACGCACAATAAGATTACACATGATAGACAAGTTGGCGGCCAATGGCGTGGTACTAGTTAGTACGGTAGTCTACTGTACGCCGCCAATTCATTCGATCATTCGATCAATTCAATCGGACAACGGGAACGTGCAATTGCGGGAAGCTCGGAAGCCCGGGAAGGAGCTAGATTATGGTAAGCCAAGAGAGAAAGTGCCATAACTTTAGACCTTAGCCGTGGTAAGTTAGTCACATACAATACAAGTCCAGGAAAATAACTGGTATTGCGGGGATGGATGGGGGGGGGGAAGGGAGGGAGGAGCAAAAGGCAGCGAGCGAGTACGAATGATGATGATGCCCTTACCCTTACCCTTTCCTTTCCTTTCCCCACTGCTATACTCGAGTACATACCATCACATCGAGCAAAAAAAAAACACCAACTTCACGTCTACCGTATCCTATGTATTGTAACCTTACACTGCGCCTGGATTATCACTAGCTACCTCATACATGGCTCACGTTGCGGGACAGGAGGACCACGATTCCACCACGCCACCTGCAGCCCAGCCGGCCCGGACCAGGGCTAACTAACCCTAGGGAGCGAAGAAAAAAGCTTGTCTATGATATCTTCGTGTTTTCGAGGAGTGCATGCGGTGGTATTCCGCGGAGCTCATTGGAGGGAGGGGGGGAAGGATGGGGGGGGGGTGGTCCAGGCACGCGATATCATCATGGCAGATTGTACAGAGCGAGATCAAGTGCGAGCAAGATGATGTCCGGGAAAAGTCGTCATTTCCCCATTTTTTTCAATTTAATTTTAATCTTTTTAATTTCTAGGGCGAGAGGAATAAAAGAGAGAGAGCTGGCTTGTCAGATCGACGGCCTTTGGTGAGTTTGTTTATGTGGGATAGTACCGGCACTGCGCTCGTACAACATGTGTTATATGTAGTATGCTATGGCACTGTATTCGTATAGTACCGTACTGTACTGGTACAACCGGGGGTGAAGGGGGGGGGGGGTGGGAATGGATGGACGGTCTGGTATGAGCGTGGGGGCTTTGTCTATTTTTTTGGTGGCTAATCATCTAACCCTTACAAGACATTTTAGCAGCATGAGTACGGTATCCGGTATGAAGTGCCAGAACATTTGAGAGGCGCGCACAAGTGATTTGCCATACAATTTTTTGATCCCTATATGTGTGGGGGGTACTTCATACCTACTATACTGCCTGTATACCATTCCATTCGCAGTACCGGTACTCGAGTAGACCATAAGGAAAGTCAAATACTCTAAGGAACCCTGATCGAAGATAGTGGTGCGTCTTGATGTTTTAGGATCCATTCATTTGCAGCCGTACCATACAGTCCCACAGTACCGTACAAAAAGTCCAACAAGACAAGAAGGACCGGTACTTGGGATGGAGAACCTGCAAGTTGGTTCTTTGGTTCTTGTACTCCATTACCGGTAGATTGTTCTGGGGAAAATAAAGTGGAATAAAAAAAACATGTTGGACAACATATGCGTGATATCCCTGTCTTTGGGTTCCCAAAATGACCCAGTTGCGCCGAGGGAGATACTCGAGCACTTTATGAGCGTCTTGTACTCGAGTACTGGCCAGGGTATGCAGTGCATTGTGTCGGTTACTGGGTCTCATTGATTCACCCAATAGACATTGATAAACATCAAATGAACTCTCCTGAGCGGCGGTGTCTCCCACACCGAACCTGTCGCCCCCAAACGGCCCGGTAGATTCTTTTCCCTGAACACAACATTTTGCTTCTCCCAAACTGACTAATTGCACGCCCCACCACCCCCTGCGGGATAATAAGCTTTTCCTCCAAGCTTGCCAAGATGAATCCGGCCCCGGAGAAACAGATGGCACCGGTACCAGGAAGAGTAAAAAAATAAATAAAAAATATTATAGAGAAAACAAATGAAGATGCAAAAAAAATAATGACCACAGCAAGGCTTTGGCTTGAAACAAACAAAGCACGTGGTCGCGTCTTTCTAATAGTTCTCCCAAACCACTGGAGGCAGGACCGTCCTGATGACCCTCCAGTGTCCTAGAGCACTCGTTTCCTGCCAGCCAATAAGCGCATCAATGTTGGACTCGCTAAGAAGGGTAAATTCACCCGACACCCCAAAATATTGATCGAGATCTATTTCGAATTTGGGGAAGAGGAAGTGCCTCCTCGTAATCGACCCCAAAATATCGGCATCAGCCGGTGCACGGAACGTGTAGGGGTCCAAAGAGCGGGTGCAAAAGATAACCTAAAATCCCAAATGATTAGTGTCAGTTAGCAGAGCCAGGAATGGAGTAACCAAGCTTTTCCAGCGGAAAAAAGAGGGTGTAGAGAAAGAGCAAAAAAGAAAAAAAAAGAAAAAAAAAAGAACGGAGATACGGTCAGACATGCTCAGCTCTCCGGAAGGAACGGCATGGAGAAAAGTGGAGAAAAAAAGAAAAAAAGCTGCACCCTTTGGTCAGATTCGTTACTCGTACTGTAACAATGTCCAGGGTTTGAAAGAGTCAGGGTCCCAGCTATCCGCCTATCAGGGCTCGCCCCTCCTCTTCCGCGGGGTTCGCCTTGGACCAAATAACCGAGAAGCAGGGTCCAGCTTGACCTGGCCCGGGTAACAAGAAATGTGTCCTGAAGTTGTGAGAGACGAGGAGATAAACTGAAACTGGGAAACCAGATGGGACCCAAGAAAAAGGCGAACAGAATGCTCTGAACAGGGTTCAATGATCCCGTAGTACAGCCCAGATAAAGATCCAAATTTTTTGATGAGAAACAGAAAAAGAAACGCGGTTAGGATATGAAATACCTAATGTGGTATATGTGATGTTACCCCGGCCTGAGGAACCCGAGAAAAATAAACAAAACAGGAAGACAACAGATCAACGCTTAGCGCAGGCGCATATTATAAGCCGCTTAAAGAGACGGGGTGTAGAGTACTGAGGCAATCAGGAGTTGTCAGGGCTGTAAATAAAACTCACCATATTAGTATAGTCAACGGTGGCTTTGTCGATGTCCTCTCCAGGCATATCCTCCCTGAAAACCCTGCAGCCATCGAATACCGTTCGCACGGTTTCAATGATCGATTTTGCTGCCTTCAACTTCAAATCGCCAGCCCAATTCTAAAAATCACGTGGTTAATAACTCCGATAGTACCAACACAGTTACTCCGAACCCTGGTCCCAACGGGAAATTATTGGCACGTGTAGTATTCAAGGGTCCAAGACATCACAACTCTTCCAGTTGCCGCTCAAAGTAACCAAAGGATTAGGGGTTCAAGGGGTAAAGCTTACAATTGCGATGACGCCGTCCTCGGAGAGAAGGTCTCTTAGTCCAACAAAGAATTCCAGGGTGAACAGGCTCGCCGGGACAGCTCCTCCAGTAAAAACGTCATGCAGGATATATTCATATTTCTTCCTGTCCTTGCCCCTGTAACTGTTTTCCCTCTTAACAAAGGTGATAGCATCCTCAATGTATGCTGTATGATTCTCTATGAGTTGGAAGAACTCCGACGCATATTGATGAACAACGGGGTCCAGCTCAACAACATCCGTCTCCACTCCATGAGTGATCAGCCCGTTCACAGCAGTGCCAATACCTAAACCACTATAAGCAAACAACAGTGGTCAGTCTCACCATATAAATCTAGAGTAACCTCAGAATTATGAGGATATACATAGCTAGCGCCTTTGGGTGGATGTTCTTCGGAGGTGGGTCAATTAGCCGGACGGCCTCCAACATGACAAATATAGTATAAATTGGCTCCTTAATGCCCTGGTCCGCGTACTCGAACCCCGGAGAGGGTATCTCCCATACTCCACCCAATAAGGAATGATCGCAGCGCAATACTCGGAAATTTCGATGATTATGTTGAAGCACAGAAATATAACCCGTATTTGACTCCTGACGAGCTAGAAGGGTATAATTTGAGGCTGTCAATATTTCATTAAGGCCGGTAGTAGGGGTACACATGCTATTGTACATGTTTGTATGCAACACTGCAGGAATAGCTGTGAGAAGCAAGAGGGAAGGAGACACCAATGCATAAATCCCACCAGCCAGGTTAGGGAGTCCGCAGCGGGTGAGAATCCATGACGATCCGATGCGGTTCACGAGGTGTTTCGGAACTGATGACTGCATTTTCCAGAAATATCCAGCAAATACGCCTGCAACAATTCCATCTGTGGCAAAGTTTCCAAAATCGACCAGATGAGCTATAGAATAAACTGTCAAGAAGAGCAGAGGGTAAAACGTTACGCCCTCGGTGATTATAGGACCCCAGAAAGGACCCCAGCCGTTAGAGTACCGAACAAGGGTCCGTTGAATCGCAGGTACATAAAGGGAGAGAACGGGCAACAAATTCCTTGCTCTGAACGGAAGCTTAAATGGAAGGTACTTCGCAACCCATGCTGCCGCAAATACAAAAGCCGATATCTTTGAGTGATAAAGTGACGTCGGGATTCCACCGTAAACAGGCGCTAATGCTATTTGTGATGCATAAGAGATGATTGAGGCAGTCGATAGAAGAACAACAGCCTTAAACACAGCAAGCAGTTTCGAAAAACCCAAAGTGATAGGCACAGCAGGTGAATTTCGGGAGGCTTTCACCCGCCTTGCCATCGCTCGCATGCCTTTTGCGGACGGTTTGGAAGGTGTAGTTGTTACCACTGAGAATTTGCTCGACAGTTAATAGAAGGTGAAGGGTTGGTGAGATTCAAAATACCTCTTTAGTTCCCGAGCTCTGAGGTCCGACAATATTAGAAGCTGTATCTATCAAAGGGCCCCTAGAAATAAGAACCACAAGGCCGGCGTGTCGATGGACGAAAGAACTACTATCGTATAGAGACCAAAAAACAGCGCGTGGCGGAGAGAAGCAACCGTGTTGCCGTGAGAATGTTGGAGATGGCCGTACACCAAAGGGGGGAGGACCAATTTCGGCGCAATAAAATTCTGAAGCACCTAGAGCTCTCCTAAATGAAGGTACTGTAAGGGTGCCACTTGGCGCCTTGGCTCAAAGCGCGGGGCAAGTGGTTGCCAGTCCAGATCAGGGACCTCAAACGTCATTCATCAACGTTATCTACTCTCCTCCTCTTTTCTCACTTCTACAACTCTTCTAAACGCTATTCGGTCTCACCCCCCTCTAATTCATGCCTGGAAGAATTGTCGATGAAATGGAAGTCGACTCTCCCGCCTTGGCAAGCGGACCAGAGCTCGTCGACCAAACAATCAACCAAGGTCAACCCTCGACCACTTACCAACTACGCTCGAGACTATACTAACCACTTCTTCGAAGAAGCCGTCCGAGAGGAAGAACCTCAATCTAATCTAGATCGAGCACGACGAATTACAATCAGAAATAGACGGTAAACAAAGCCACCCACCTACCTACCTTGCCTTTTGCAGCCTTAAACAGGGGAGCTCCTTGAAACATTCCCTTCATTCCCCCGATGTGCATGCCTGTCACGAGCCAAAGGAGGATAATACGAAGCTTACCTCCGACTGTGCCCAAGCCAAAGCCTAAACTACATCTCCAAGAATTCATCAGCATACTTTTCATCCCCGGATCTGGAGCTCGCCGACCCCCTGCTATACGATAGGCTAATCCGCCACTACCAAACGCCATCTGAGCGGGAAGCAGAAGGCCGGAGTAAGGGCTGGTCCGGTATACTCGAAGCCGACATAACCCGCTCAGAGGCCAAAGTTGAAGCGCTCCGCGAAAATCCCCAGGAAACACTAGAGTCGCGGGCAGAGACGAACCAGGGGCAGACGGTATCCTCGAAGGAGGAAGCCGAACAGGTGTGGCGGGAGACTATGACACTGCGGTTTCTGGAAGGGAGAGATGAAGAGGTGGATTATGCGGCTATCGACGGGAACGAGGAGTACGACGACTATAGGCAGATAGAGAGGGATGCTCAGGATGCCTACTTTGACGCCGAGAGTCCGTCGGTGGAGGGGTCCACGACTGGCGATACCGGTATTCAAGATTTTTGAATAGTGTTGGGTTCCTCAGGGCAATTATGATATCAAGTGCAAAGAATCATCCGGATTGGACTATCATTGAAAGTGGTTCCTTTTCCTGAGCTATTTCATCACTTCTGAGATTCCCCAATATTTCATCTCACTTATGGCACATCTGCTTGCTACTCAAAATCTTCATTTTGACCCCAATTGTAGAGGTTTGCGGGCGAGAAAGCTCTATTTTTCCTCAGTGGCATATCCAGTTGACACCAAAATTGGATAACCAAGTCGCAATGACAAGGCCAAAATGAAGGTTCCCCGTATCTTCACCCCCAAACAGTGTAGATACGTTACAGAAACGCCGGCCCCATCACCAATAATAGGAGTAAAAAAATAGAAATTAGGAATAGACATCTAAACCCCGGTGCCAATACCTTCTAAGCACTTGTCTTTTTAGTAACGTTTTTTTTTTTAATCCTCTTCCCGACGGCCAAACACACTTCTTGCAGCTTAGGTATTAGAAATGCAGGGCTAAAACAACTTGAGGTCACTCCAGTCGTCACCAGCAACGCACGCTTTATGATTCTCCATGTTCGAAAAACCCAAGACCACCAGACGCGGCCTTGATATTTTAAAGTCATAAATAATCACTCGATATCAAATTTATAGTTCATAAATGACAAAGCTTACTAAGGTTGCTGGGGCCCCTACGACTCAAGGCATACTACTGCACGATACCTGGAAGAGTTTTTATCAGGAGGCATGTACTGTACAAACAGCCAGACCCTATAATCCCCACTCACATTCCTTCGATTTTAGTTCCACGGATAGGGGAAGTTAAGGTTAGATGCGTAGCTTAGGTGCGGACAAGGGCGAAGTTATTGTTCTTGTCGGAATGACTAGGCGTTATTGTAAAAAGGTGATAGAGTAATGCAAGTTCGCATGAAAAGCCTACAAGCCTACAGGGGCTGTAGGCCAGGTTAGGCTTTACACACGATTTATAGGCCGCCCGAGCCGGAATCCACAGAGCCCAGGCCAATCCAGTCCGTGGCAGGCGCTGTCAACAACAATACCCTCATATCAGAAATGCAAGGGAAAGCCCCCAATCCCAGGCCCCAGCGGCCCACCGTTCCGCCGCCCGAAACCCCCCTACTATACCGTTCCCGGATCCAAAAAAGCGCACAAGGCCCGAATAGAACCACCACCACCGACTCCCACAACCTCATATTATATGGTTCTTGACACTCAAATCGTGCACCAGGCTGAAAAAAGAATGTTATGTGGCTGTGCAAGTAAATATGCCAAGAAACAGGCAATTTAGGGTTAGAGGTTTGAGGTTTCTGCTCTGAAAAGAATAATTGATAATATGATATATAATATCCTTGCATATTATATAATAGTATAATTTATGAGAGTTATAGCAAGTATTATAGATCTAAATATTTTAGGATATAGGTTTTAGAAGCAAAATGCAGAAATCTGGACAAAACTCTAAAAAACAATGATATAATATTATTATAGGACATGTGCTATTGGAATAGCTTGGCAAATAAACTGTGGCTGATGTAACATCTTTTTCCCTTATACACCAAAAATACAAGTTTTCAAAAGCTAAAGGATCTTTATTCAAACCTCCAATTGAAAGAAAAAAACCTGTTTCTGGTTATTTTTCATTTGCTCTTTCTAAAATAGGATTTTTTTTTTTTTGTAATAAACCATGTAGAGCTAGAGCCTTTAGAGTTTGAAAACAATGAAATTCCAGATGCACGTTTTGTGTGTCACGAACCATACACCCAATACAAAGTAAATTCCACGCCAATCCTGGCTGCTCCCCATCCCCGTATCAATACGGAAAATTATAACTTGCGCTTCATAACCCCGTAGACAATAGCAAAAAATATTATAGTACAATATCATAGTATCTTCCAGTACTCCAATCGTGACCATATCATACAAATCCAAGTAGACCTCACCACTACATCCTTATAATAATGATCGCAGTCCTTCCAATCCCAAAACCCATGATTTGAGAAACGGAGAAAAAGAAACTTCAAAAACTATGAACTTGTCAATTCTCAAGACGTTTCGTTTGTTTTTGTGCGCGGTGTTGAGGGGAAAAAACAGGCCCCCAAGCTGAACGCGCGATAGAAAAGACAGAAAGTATCATAGAATGGCGGGGAGGGGAAAAGAGATACCCATGAACAGCTAATGATGGATTGTTTTGTTTGCATTTCACGAAGCGGAGGTGAAGAGTGGGAAAGGAAAGTAAAGAGAAAGTGAAGATAAAAAAAAAGGACACCCCTGGTCTAAGAAGTATGATATATGAATAGATGGCGAGCAACCGAGCAGGTGAACAAAAAAAAAAAAAAAAGCCAAAACCTAACGAGCAAATAATAATGCTATGGTACGTGAAATTTGGGTTAGTACGATAACCGTTTAACTAGCTAAGAGCGTATTAGGACTCAGGATTCAAGAAGAATGAGCAGACCTCACACTACTTGTAATAGCCATCCAGAAAGCGAAAAAAGAAAAGAAAAGAAAAGAAAAATGAGATATTTAGTTGGGAAAATTACCCCCCAAAAAACAAACGCCCCATATATAGGGTCCAATACAAGCGCCATGCATAACGAGAACGTTCCTGAGAATTTCGAAGAAAAGGTCCAGTACAATATAAATATAAAAATAAATAGAACTGAGGCAACGAGAAGGCAGGCTGAAGCGACGGCGAGCAAACAAGGTTATCCCAAATCCCGGACGAAAGAGAAGCATCCAACCTTCGTGCCCGGGGTCACAATATTGCTCCATCCATTCGGATCAAACCCTAACCCTAACCAGGGTATTCAGGCTCCCCGAAAATCACAATACCCATTCAGTCATTGTCCAGATATCTCCTCCAACCTTCCCGGATGCACTCGATACCCCCACCATTCTCGGCCTCAACAATCACGAACTTTTCCCATCTTGCCTCTCCAGTCCTTCCGCCAATCCCAACCGCAACCACAGAGTCCTCCCCGATCCATCCCAATGCACCCCGCCCCCCGCCCTCAAAGGGTGCATGTGCAGCACTCCACTCACTGGAAAAATACTTTGGGAGGAGAGGGAGCTTGCTCAACATCGAATATCGCCGATTATCGCCGGACGGGACATTGGAGGTTGTGCTGTGTGAAGATGAGGGACGAGCCGGTGTCTGAGAAACAGAAGATAAGGAAGGGAGTTCGAACACATGGAGTGTGTTTTTGTCACTGGTTACAGCTAGTCGTGATGAGGCGGGGGATATTGCGAGTGAAAATATCGCAGCCTTATCGATCCCTCTGCGTAGTTCTCTGATCATCCGAGAGGTAGCTGTTGAGTAAACATGAATCAGCGTACCCTTTTTGTTATTAGTAAAGTTGGTTTCACATTATGGAGAGCACTAGGAAATACCGTCTCTGATGCAGTGGCTAAAAGATCATCCTGTGGCGAAATTGTGATTGCCGACAATGGAGTCGAATGTGCAGGTATGATACTAACGATCCCAGTTGCCAAATCAAAGATATTTACATGACCTGGTGTTCTACCAGGAAACGCCAAGAACTTTGATGAGAGCGCGACAAGCCCTAGTGGGTTGTCATGTGTTTCGAAGACATGTTGTCGAGCAGGGGGTGACGAGAAGGCATAGATATGAACCGTGCCAATTAAGACAACTATTATCCGCTGTCGTGACAGACGCACGGCGTAAACCTCGGAGCGGAACTCAAGAGTTATCACAGCCTTTTGCTTGATATCATCCCATATTATGACTTTGTTTGGCGGGAATTTCGGGGAGCGACCCCCGCCAACAAGAGCAAGGTAGTTAGCTCTGTCCAACATAGATGCCACCCCAATGCCAGCGCCAAGACCTGTGAGAAGTAGGATATGTCAGTCTTGAGTAAAATTATATATTTGGCACCGGAGGAGAGCTGGGGGGACATACTTCGAGATATCTGAAGTTCGCATGGATCTGTATTGTAGACTAAAATATTACGGCATGCAATAAGCTTCACGACCAGGCGTGGGGGCTGGCAGGAAGAGTATACCGCAAAACCCGCTATCAAGGCCAATAGAGAAGCAAGAGTTATCTTGATTGAAAGTAGCAGAGAGTGCTTGCGGACGGCCAGTAGTCGCTATTTGTGGTCGGGTATTCATTGCGAAACAGGGAGCAAGCGGAAAGACAGAGGGCAGAAGAGGGGGGAAGGGTAGTGGAATAGTAGGGAACAAGCTTCAGAATATGAGCAATAACAGTAGCACCGCGGAATATAAACAGTATAGGAAAGTGAGGGAAGAGATGGAGAGGATGGAGGAGAGAGGAGGAGGCGAATGAGCAGTGGGTGGGAGGAGAGGTCTAATACCGTAATCCCACGGGAACTGCCGTATGAGTGCCTCTGTATGACGACGGACGACGGACGATAAAGTCACTATCGCGCCCAGATAGAAGCTCAGGGCCTGGGAATAACAGTGGTGGTTGGTTGGGGGTACGGGTGGGCTGCACGGAAAACACTGCACAGCCGAACAAGCTTCGAAGGAAAGAAGCGGCACCAGTCGACACCACCAGCACTGGGTGATAAGGCTGCTTGCTTGCTCTCACGGGTGGGTCCAAGGTTCGTCACGCGTCGGAGCTGTGAGGAACAAATCAGGCCCGAGTGGCTTTGCCGCTTATTCCCCTGCGTACGATAGCGCACGTATCTGCGTTCTATCTGTCCCCGTACCACCAGCGCCCAGATTTCAGGGACCTACACTGGGGGCGGCGACGCGGGAAGGAGGATCGACAACAATCTGCTGCACGCTACTTGCTTCTGCTTCTAATTTACCGCTGCTGCTGCTTTGCTCCGGCTTCTCCCCATCACCTCCTGACCACGATTTGATTCGAATTCCGCAACTGCGTCTATCCGCCCTCATACCCTAACGATACCCCCTCGAATTGAATCCATCCCATCTCTTCCTTCATCCATCAGTGCACCCACCGTACCTCCTCCGAAGTATATCAGCCCAAACAATACCCGTTACAACAGCTCCGTACCACTCCAACAAACTCAGCCGCCTCACGGTTTCAGGCCCGATCGAGCCACAAAATAATACAAGCAGATTATTCGTCCTTAATAGCCTTCTAGGAAATTTTCGACGGCAAAATGGACCGCAGCGGCGGCTTCTACGAGAGGCCTGGCTCGGCCATGTCCAATACATCATCGACCAGATCTGAGAAGGAAGACATGTGGTCGTCAATGCTGTCTTCTGTCGCTTCTTCGAAGAGACTGCCACATAAGTCCATCCTAGTCTTAGGTACATATCATCTTTATCCTCAACAATTCAGGATGGATTGGGGCTCTGGAGCTGTAGGAGGCTAATGCATTGTTGGAAACTTCTCAGGTGGATCGGCGGAGGGACAGAAGGAGTTTGTGGAATCTTTGGGGGGAGGGGCAGGCAGCAGTACTCGTGGGGGGAACCGCAAAGGGGAGAAGAGGCCGCCGATAGCTAATGAGTTTGCTTTGGGCTATGCCTACCTTGACGTTTTGGATGCCGACCATGAAGGTTGCTCTTTTTTACCAAATCATTCCCTATATTCTCTAATCGTCTCATCTGTGTAGATGTTCTTGCTCGCCTAGGGGTGTATCTAATTTCTGAACCTACCCCGTCTTTCGTACCGCTTCTCCAGCCTCTTTTTACCCCCGCAACGCTCCCCGAGACATTAGTTGTCATACTCCTCGATTGGTCAAAACCCTGGGACTGGATGAGATCTATTAAGACATGGGTTCGGTTGCTCCGGGGGATATTCACCAGCCTGGATGATGATTGCCGGAGAACATTGGATGAAGTTACACATGCATGGGAAACTCGACGTAGTACATATACAGATGCTGGGGGCGGAGAAGTAACCATTCCACTGGGCCCAGGAGAATTCGATGAACCCCTTGGATTGCCTCTTTGTGTTGTCTGTTATAACGTATGACCTACTCCCATTCTTGTCCCTATATACATAGATCTTTGATTCTTATTTTCGGACATGATATAAAGGCGGACAAAATTGAAATGTTAGAGAGGGAGCGAGGCTGGAAGGAGGAGGCGTTTGATTTCGTTCTCCAATTTCTAAGGACGGTGTTGCTGAAACGTAAGTGTTGCGCATGAAAGCACACTTTGTTCTCATGAAAGGGAAACGAGGCTAACATTTCAAAGACGGAGCTTCGTTAATTTACACAACTCCCTCTGCGCCATCTCCAATAAGACAGTTAATATTATCCCTGCTATCAATACAATCATCCTCACGGGTATGCGACCACACCTCTAGCGAAGAGCATCACTGACACCGGAGTGCAGCAACAATCCCTAAAACATAACGTGATTGATCGTGATAAGGTCCTTGTTCCTCCTCATTGGGATTCCTGGGGGAAAATCCGCGTCCTACGTGAAGGCTTCGACGTTGAAGGGATAGGTTCTGGTTGGAGCATTGATATTTCTCCAGGCCCAACTGATCAGTCTGGTGTGGAGGATGGAGCCGTGGAGATTTATGAGGAAGTCATCAAGGACCCTAAACGAGGTGATCCCGAGGGACTCAATTTACTCAACAAAAGTGGAGGCAGTGGTGGGATTGAAGTGCCTGCTGCCGATACCCAGGTGTTCCTTGCTGGCCAACTAGAATTACTGGAGGCCAGAGCTGCAGAAGAGATGGCTTCAAGAGGTGGAAAAGAAGATAAGTATAATGCAGCGAGTGGAGAGGAGGTTATGGAACACGTAGGGCCGGTGCAGTTCAACGTTGGTGGAATTCAAGTCGATGCCGAGAATATGTTTGAAAGGCTAAAAGTAAGCACTTCAATCCTACGCTTTTTCATTCCCCCGTGTCTATAAGAGGTTTCCAGCTCGAGCCCAGGACTGTTCCATAGCTAATTCCTCTCAATAAAGGAACGGGAGCAAACCAGGGCTTCCGAACAGGAAAACCAAAATGAGGTATTGTCTGCATTCTTCTCCTCGTTGATGAAGAAGAAGGGGACAACAAAGGGAACTTCACCTGGACCCTAGTTGGACGATTATAGTCAAACCATAATATATATCAGCTGTATCATTCTGCCTTTAACATCCCAATGTACCATTTTGGGTTCTTCCTGTCCCGGTGTTCCCTCAGGCTTCTACATAATATACCACTTAAGTACTTATTGGTTTCCCATGTGCCTCCCCCTCATTTCCCCATTTTTTAATTTTTTTTACTGTTTTCCTTTATTTTTTAAGCACCCCCGGTCGGAGGAAGCTCATCACAATCCAGCCGGGGGTTTAGGGAAAGGGTTATTTCAACTGATTAAATAGAACGGAGCAGTAGAGGCATATGTGTGCCACCGAGCAAAGGTTCAACGTGAAGAGAGGAGAAAGGGCGATATGGGGGGTGTACCACCCTGTGTCCCGAGACAGCATTAATTAACAAACATTCACTATTGTAGGTACTAGTATACAATTGGTAAACCCGGAGAAGATGTGGCAGAGAGGGACATAACGCCGGTAGTAAGTAAAGTACTGTGACTAGCAGATATCCCTAAAGCACTCACACCTGCGAAGCCACTACCAATGCTGTGGTTTAATAATGGCATGGTATACCGGTATTGCAGGGAGCGAGAGCTGTAACCTCCATTGGTGAAAAGGAGAAGAAGAAAAAACGACGTTAAGACACATAATAGCTAGTGATGGATAGGAAAAATACGTAAACCGCCTGCCTATGTACGGCACTAGGCTTGTTTTAATTTTTATTTCACCCCAGGGCCACTAAACTCCAGTTACAAATGAAATGAAATGAAGCCAAACTTATTCCTCCATGAAAGACTTGACGCTGCCGCCAATGTTCTTGACGTCTAGCAGGAAGCTATCGTGACCGAAGAGACTGACGTCCTGGCCGAGTTCGGCATGCTTGACATTGGTATTACCAGCCTTGCGGAGGGTATCGGCGACTTCACGCTGCTGCCAGGCGGGGAAGAGGATATCGCTCTCCACGCCGAGAACCAAAGTTGGGATATTCCTCATTGGGGACAATCCCAGTACCAGATCGTCGGATACAACTGCGTCATCATCGCTAGACGCGGTCTGGGAGGAATGTCTGTTCAGCTGCTGCTCAGTGTACGGTACCTTGGGCAAGGCCAAGGAGCAGCCCTCATTCTCACCGCCGCCGTGCTCGCTGTCGCCGGTGGAGCCCTCGAGGAGTTTGTGCTTGCTCTTCTGGCGCAACTTGCGGATGCTATCCTGGTTTGCGATGCCCAGGTCGAAGAGGTCCATTGCCTTCGACACGTACAGGAGACTGTTGGCATCATATTCCAGGCAGAACTTCTCGCCAGCATGGTCTAGGTAGGTTTCTATCAGGAAGTCAGGACATAAAGCGGGAGGGCGGGAGGGGTCTGCGCGCTGCCGGCCGAAGCGTTGTTCCCATTCGGGACCCGAGCGGTAGGTTACTGTGGCGATCTGCCGGGCCAGCTTCATGCCCAGGTGCGGTGGGACCTTGCCGTAGTAGAAGCCACGGTTCCAATTTGTGTCGGCCATCAGGACTTTACTTTTGGAATTTTTTTTGGAATGGTGAGTATTCTGAGATTGGTGGAATGTTATAGGTTTGTCAGCTACATACCTTGCCTCTGAGCATATCTCAATGCAATGCTATAGGGATGGCTTCGGGCACAACCGCTTATGCTCACGATCCTGCCGACTCTACCGGGGTATAAGACCCCGGCCGCAAGACTTTGCATGCCGCCCATACTGGCTCCCACACTTGCCATGAGCTTGCCCACACCGAGTGCGTCCAGCAAGCGAAACTGAGCCCTGACCATGTCACTCATAGTCAGAATGGGGAACCGCGTGGCGTACCGCTTCCCGTCAGCGGGATCGATACTGGCCGGCCCTGTGGATCCGTAACAGCCCCCGAGCACGTTCGTGCATACCACATGAAAGCGGTTGGTATCGAGCGCCAAGCCAGGACCAATGAACTTCTCCCACCAGCCGAAGCGTGGATTGTCTTCGTTGGACTTTGCATGGGAGGATGCGGAGAGACCAGTGTGGAGGAGCACCACGTTGGACCGATCCGCGTTCATCTTGCCCCAGGTTTCATAGGCTATGGTGAACTCCTTCAGTCTCCCGCCATAGTCTAGCAAGAGCGGGTCCTTCGACGTGAACTTCTTGTGAACACCGGTCGTGTAAGAAGGTTCAGGACCATTAGTCATGGACCGGGACACGATCTCTTGGGTCCTCGACTCCACAGCGTCTAGGCATGGGAAGGACATTTGCGGGTTCGACGCTGCGGACCCAGCATGGCAGGAGGGGGAAGCGCTAAAGCTCCGGAGTGGTGGCCATGGGCCTGCTGATGACGACGGGGTGCACTTCCGTAACCTTGTCGCATCGGTAACGGAATAGATGTCTGTGCGGCGAGGCTGCACCGCATGGCGAAGCAATTTTGAGAATTGAGATCGCATGTTTGCCTGTTATAAATTACGAGGTCAACAAGGTGTTCCCTCTTACAGTATCTGCGATATGGGTGTCTCAGGATGAGGATAGATCTTGTCTTGGGGGGAAATTTTTTCTTTTTCTTTTTCTGGTGTGTGTCCCTGCGAACACGATATTATTCGGTGGAGGTTGGGGTTGGTTTGGAGATGGGTAGGCAGGCAGGCGGGGATTGCGGGGGGGGCGGGGATTGAGGGAGGGGGGAGCGTATGATGACGGGAGAAGTCCAGATCTAAGAGCGAACCCTCTGCCGTTGTTCTCATCCAATAGTCTACCGTATTCTTTTGTAGCCATACAAAAGAAAAACTAAATGACACTATCCCTTAAGCGCACATCCCCAATGCCAGCATTGATAATCCAATCGACCAGAACAAGCCGGGAATCTCTGATAGCTACTCCAACACCACCTCCAACATATTTGAGACAGGGAACTCAAAGAGCCTTGTCACATCTCACCATACACCCCCTGATCTGCGACGTGATCACTTTCTGGTCTTGTCATGGAACGTCTCATGCCCACTACCGGTACGAGTAGTCTATCGACGACACCCGGTCCCAAGTCTCCGGATTACGAGAAGTATCCCGGATCCCGAGTGGCATTACGAAGAACCACCCTGTAGAAGCTCTGCTTAGTATGGTAAAATTACGGTAACAGTCCTTCCATAGTACCTTCCATACAAGTACATTTCTATTTATACCAGATGAGTACTGTACGATCCCGCGGCCCCAGGATGTTCCCACCAGTACTCGTGCCTGACAGCTCAACATGACTTTGTGGCTCAACATGACATTGTGGCTCAACATAACATTGTGGTTGAACTTGAAGATAGTATTATACTAGTTTACTATAGTAATTTTATATATAATTTACATATCTATTAACTTTCAGAAAGTCATGAAATGGCAAAGAGTAGAGAAGATGAAGAGCTTGAACAGGCAGAAATTCAGCTCTGAAAAACTTATTAAGCTAAAAAAAAGGAAGTTATAGTTGTGCACCAGCCATTCTTTGATGAAATGGAGAAACATGTCAAAGACAAGCAATGTGGACCTATAAGAAGATGGGTTTTCTATTAATTGTTTTGGGTATTAAGAGATGACTGGTAAAGTTATGAAACAAACTGTAAGGTAGAATGCAATTTACTCTTACTTGTCTTTTGTTTTTATCAAGTTCCACCAAGCTACAATATCATGTTAAGCCACAATGTCATGTTGAGCCACAAAGTTAGGTTGAGCCACAGAATTAGTATGGTAAGCCACAAAGTCATGTTGAGCCACAAAGTCATGTTGAGCCACAAAGTCATGTTGAGCTGTCAGGCACTCTCTTGAGAGTGCCCAGGTTGCGAGCAAGCAAGCAGCCTGGGTTGTGGCTCAGAAGCCACAACCTTGGCACGAGTACCACTGTACTAGTACAAGCACTTGTGCTACCCGTAGTACACGCATTGCGGTGCCACAGATCAGTAATCATGCTGAACGAGGGGGCTGGCGGGTCAGGGCATGGGGCGTCGTATAATTTATACAGTGCTAGTACGAGTATGATACACTGGAGTGTTCACGCAACCCTGACCTACGTGATACTCTCTGTGCTCGCAGAGTTCTTGTATGATATTCACTCTCTTTCCCGAACAGTATAATACAAGCGCAGCGTACCGAAAATAAGTGTACTTAATAGAGCGCCGTGTAAAGTGGCACCGAACCGCAGCCCAACTCCAGTTCAAGACATCAGGTAGACTACCGGTATGTGAGGGCTGAGCGAGGCGACACCCTCAGCGAGGCTTGGCAAATATTTTGCGGGCAGTTTTTGTTAATTCTTACTGAACTCGCGCCAAGCCTCGCTGAGCCTCATAGAGTCTACCACTCGTCGATATATGATAGAAAGAAGGAGAGGGGATGAACCATACACCCAGCAGCCGGATGAGCCACGTTTGCGCGGGGAAGCGGGTGGCGAGAGGTTTCAGTATCCACCACGAATGTGAGACCCATGGTGGATACCGTGATAATGCGCCCCCCCGAGATGCAAACCTCCACCTACCTAATACGATATCATAATCACCGGAAAGAGATCCGCTAGCACCGGTAATGTCGTGCGGCGATTGTAAAACGGACTGCTACCACATATTTACATCCAACAATTGGCCAGAGCCTCAGAATTTTGGTGGTATGATATGCAATAGCAGTTCATTTTACAAACGTCAAGACATTTCGAGAAGTCTATGCATCTAGTTTCCTACTAATCGAGCCATGATCGACTAACCAACTACCGGTACTCGCGTACGGTACTTTCTGCTCTTGATTCTCTCTCCGCTTTTTGTTTCAAGATTACGGCGACCTATAAGCTTTCGGAAGGACGATGAACCATTTTGCACCACCCCAGTCACCCTTCCTCGGCCCTCCCCCGTCCTCCTTCCACCATTATCGCATCACATCACATCCTGTCTGTATGATAACCCCAACCTCCATCCACTCCAACACCCTTGGCGGACAGAGGCGGGGCAGGACGCTTTGTCCAGCCAGATTGTTGATACTCGCCCAGGGTGCTATTGCTGTCTGGAGCTGAATATCCTGTCGATAACCATGGAGAACCTTGCCATTTTGAGGATATTTGTGACGAACATCCGGTTCATCCGAAACCCATCTCTTTATATTGTCTTGCGCCGGTGGTTTCGGGAGCGGAGATTTATTAAGTATCATACAAGTACCATACTAGTGCTGCGTGTTTTGTGATAGCAATCATAACCATCAAATGATTAGGGATCCTAATTACTTATCTTTTACAGTCGCTTGATGGAGCGAAAAATGGACCAATCGATTGGCAAGGTATTGATTGACTGGGGTAACGATGGTGATACCATGGAGCCATCCGACTTCCATTCTTTCCTTTTATAATGTTATGTATATATATTTTCTAACATACCCTACCGCGTCGCGAGCCATACACCCGAATACTAACCACCACCATCACAATCCTAACTAAACTAAAGTCCAACCTATTGTATTTCTCAAACTTGGATACGGTTCACTATGCCGCGGAATACGTTAACATTTTTTTTTTACCGCATATTTCTTCACGGTCGGTCTGCCGAAAAACAAAAATAAAGGTGGAAAGAGTAATGTCCATGACATTTGTGCCAATGGAAAAAATGGAGAGAAGCCTGAGCTTGGGCCCAAGTTATGGTTTCGTACAGTATCGATGTTACGTTGCAACGGCTATGATAATACGAGTACTGTACTCCAGTACCGGTACAGTACTCGTATGATGATGATGCTCATAACTCCAACCCAACAGAAAAAAAAAACAAAAAAAAACAGTTAATATATTTAACGTAGAAATGCATAAATAAGTACAGGCACTGTAGAAAGTATATATACTCGAGCAATCATTTACAACTCTCCACTCGAGTACTGTAGAGAGAGCTATTATAAAAACAAAGGTTCACAGTGGTGAATACTGGTAGTACCGCATTTTGTTAGGGTGCACTGCCCAGATACCGTACAGTACGGAGGAAAAGAAAAATGGGCACGTTGCCTAAAAGGTAGAAGAGACCTAATGACTAATCATAGCAAAAAATTAAATATTATTATTATTATCCGACCATTTCAGTCCGAGACATACCCCTTCGCCTTTTTCCATTGACAAAATCCTTTCTATGCCCTGGCCTATATTATATGTACCCGTACAGTACAGTGCAAACTTGTGTGCGTGCATCTCTCCGGAAACTATTATAATATTATTATTCTGTGCGAGTACGAGTAGATCTTGTGTTCATCTTTTGCCATGAGATAATTTATTTCATTCTTATTTTATCAAAGGTGGGGGAGCACCAGAGACAATTCTCCGGCACAGCGTGAGTACGGTATTCGTCTAACACTGAAGGTGTAGGTTTCTGCTCGGATAAGCTTCTTTTGGATCTCTTATCGAGATCTTCTCGGTTCATATTTTTTTTAAATTAAAAAAAAAAAAAAAAGAGCTCTTGCTGGGAGAGGCAAGCCGCGCAAGCCAAACCCAACTCGAACCTAGCATAAAGATCCGGGAAGTACAACCAGTTAGAAACAACCAATCTTACGTCGATGCCTCTCCCACAGCTTCCTTTTGAAGCTTCCCTTTGAAACTTCGCGTTCTGTCCCTACGTATTTTTTTTTTGGACCCTCTTTCCTTCCCTTCCCTCGTCTCTAACCCTCTCCCCCGCTTGTCCAACCCACCCTTCTTTTTTTTTTCCTCTTTCCCTTTCTCTTTCCCTTCTCTATTCCATTCGTTCATACATATTCATTCTTGTTCCTGTTGATCCTCTCCCTGCTGTTTTTATTTTATTTTACTTTTTTCACTTTTCCTCGTACACGGGCTGTGGTTCTAGAAAGTCACACCTGTTTTTTTGTCATTTTTTATCTCTTTGGCGCGCGGTGTGCCCTGCTCGTACGGCATAAGTACCCATACAGGTAGACCTTAGCTGTGCTCTTGCTTGGTTCGGCCCCCGAAATAGGTCAGACAAGCCTCGTCACGCTTAACCCCCTTTGTGCACCCTAAAGAGCTTGACCTCCCGTAAACTCGACGCTTCCGGTCCCTCTCAGCCGCCCCAGCTGTCGTTCTCCAATTGTTTCTCCTGGTCTCTCTCTCCTCCACTGTCATTCTTTTCAATCAACAAGCCTCTCTTGTCGTTGCGGGGCTTCTGGGTTACTTCTTCTTCCAGCCTTCTTCACTTCTTCTCCCTATATACTGGCGGGCAATTAATACAGTACGAAGAGCACTCGTCTCCAGGGATCATTTTTTCACCTCCATTATTATTTATCTTTTCATCGCATTATTTTGCTGTTATTTTAACTTCTCCTTTCTGCTCGGAATAGCCCCTTGAGGTTGTCGGGTTGTCGAGGCTCAAGCCCTCGATTATCAGTGCTGAGATGTTGAGCTTTAGGAGGGCAATTGTGTTGTCTGTTTTCCTGTTATTTTGTATCTTCTACTTGTACCCACGAAGTCCTCGGTCTCCTCACGAACCGGAACCCACACCCGGACACCAGACTTCTGGGGGTAAAGGAGCAGGTCAAACATCAAACGGGAGGAAACCGTCAAGACCACACATCCCCAAGGAAGCTAAGCAGCAACAGCAATTATCGTTGGCCGAGATCAGAAACCTTCCTCTGACGGAGCAACTTGTCTATCAGTTCCCCTACCAGGTGTCCTCAAAATTCCCCGCGTATATCTGGCAAACATGGAAGTTTACGCCCGCGAGTCCAGATTTTGAGGAGAGATTTCGTATTACAGAAGCAAGTTGGACTGAAAAGCACCCGGCATTTGTCCATGAGGTGAGCATTGTCACAATAGTTAGTTTAGTTTAGTTTAGTGAGCTCTGCTAACCCATACATCCTGCAGGTTATCACCGACCTTGTTGCAAAATATCTCATTGAGCACCTGTACTCTGCAGTCCCAGATGTCCTCGAGGCTTATCGAGCTCTCCCGCTTCCTATCCTCAAAGCTGATTTTTTCCGCTACTTAATCCTGCTTGCTCGTGGCGGCATCTATTCTGATATCGACACTCTGGCCTTGCAGCCTGCACCGGATTGGATCTCGTCGAATTTCAAACTCAATCAAATTGGACTTGTCATTGGGATCGAAGCTGATCCGGATAGACCTGACTGGGCGGATTGGTATTCCCGTAGGGTGCAGTTTTGCCAATGGACAATTCAGTCGAAGCCTGGACATCCAGTCTTGAGGGAGATTGTAGCCAACATCACCATGGAGACATTGCGGAGGAAAAAAGCTGGAAAGCTCCGGGGGAGCCACGATAACGTTATAGAATGGACGGGACCTGCGGTTTGGACTGACGTTATCTTCGAGTACTTCAATGACCCGAAATACTTTGATATGAGCTCGTCAAAGGGCGACATTTCGTGGCAGAATTTTACTGGAATGGAGGAACCTAAGAAGGTTGGTGATGTCGTCGTATTGCCGATTACGAGTTTCTCCCCGGGAATTGGCCATAGTGGAGCGAAGGATGAAGACCACCCCATGGCATTTGTTAAACATGAGTTTGAGGGTATTCCTTCTCCCGTAACAATAGCCCCTTGTGTGACTTCGGAGCTAATCCGACTGTCCCAGGTTCGTGGAAACCGGAGTCCGAACGTGTGGTAGTTCCGGCAGAGGAAGCACAAGAGCCATCAGGCCAACAGTGAAATTACGGATCGTTTGCAATTCATCCGAAAAATGATCGGAACAGCCAATCTTACGATTTCTACGAAAAATTTAGCGCAGGATTCGACCCTCTTATTTTCCCGGAAGAGAAAGAGCGTCCCGGAAGAGAAAGAGCGAAGTGGAGCCAACGGAAAAAAAAAAAAATTAGCATGGTAGCATATAGACAGTGGACGGAGGGTTGTTCCTTGTTTAATTTTCCTTTTACTATTTTTCATCATGCCCTTGAGCAGTCGACCAGCTTTCTTCCCGGCGAAGATTAACATCTTGCTTGAGATACCCATTTGGAGTGGTCTCTGTGTGCCGAGTACCGGTACATTTATTTGCGGTTTTTGTTCGGGTCATTTGGTAGGGCTGGGGAGAGAGAGAAAAGGCATCAACAGGTTAGCACTTATTTGTTTCAACAGGCGTTGTTTTACTTAGTCACTTGTACATTTTTTTTCTTCCCAACTATACATTCCCCTTTCCAATTGTACACATATCTCGGGGGTTTGATGGATGACTTTTTTTCTTCTAATAGTATGTTTTTGTTGGACTATGATATTTCCTTTTTTTCCCCTCCACCTCAGTGTCTAGGTATAATAAACCTGGATTGGTGCAGGAATGCAGTTGTGGCGAATGGGGTTGGCGTACCCGTTTGAGTCACCTGATTCTGTAATTCATGGTGTATCAGCACTTGATAAACCGAGTGATTACTGGTGAATACAGTTGGACAATGCCTGAAAAGCCAGTTACTGTAGCTTACAGCCTTCGTGATTTAACTGCATCAGGTCCGATTCATCCATTCATCCAACCGCTCAAGCCTTGTTCATCCCTGATGCTAGACAAAGTGCGTGTTATCCCCCATGGGACAGCATCTGCGTAGAGTGTTGAAGAGACCGACAGACGATTCGTACCTCAATGTCCCGCCGCCAACCAATTACCCATCTATCCACCCCCGCTCACCCAAATAACCGATAAACCGACTAAACGCTAATGGGGGAAAAAAAAAAAAGGAGCGGCCCATATTATAGAAAAATCCCGAAGCAAAAGGGAAAAGAAAATAAAAAAACGAATCCCAAATCAATAGGCCACTCATTCATCCCTCCTCTGCCATCTTCAATTTTCTGGAGAGTAGTTTATCAACCTCTAGCGTCCGCTCATCCCACTCAGCGAAGCACTCGTTAACTCCCTCAATCCCGAGAAGATACCACCTCTCCAGCAGGGCCGCACTGCGTCTCCTCAACTCGGCGATCTCCCGCGCCTGCGTCTGTTGCACCATCTCCGCGCGGTTGATGCGGGGGACAAGGGTGATGAGATCGGCGGATACGTTGGGGTCAGGGATCGGGGTGTCACGGATCGAGGTCAATTGCGAGGAAGTAGCGTGTATGAATGGAGCGGCGGTGAGGACTGTGGATAGCCTCTCGGAGGAGGTTAGGGTTGACAGTGAGGATGAGGAGGTTGCATATGAGTGGGTTTGTGCAGTTTTGAAGATTTCGGGGTAGTTTTTGTCTAGCGGTATAGTTTGTCAATTATGGATCGGTGTGGGGTGGGAATGGGGAGTGACTGACATAGATCGATCATTTCCTTCATGGTGGTCGACTTCCTGCATAATTTGGCCAGGTCATGTTCTAGTGCTGCCAGCCGGGCGTGCACAGAGTTCTCTCGTCCGGCATTTCGTAGGGCGAAGAGGTCACTGATAGGGTCTTCGCTTGTGCCGGATAGTACGAACTCGATTCGGCACAAGCGAGTTTCTAGCGAGCGGACTGTTTCTTCTGCTACTTTGTCCAGGGAGTTGGCCATTCTTTCCTCTCTTCCCTTTTTCTCACCGACTCGGGTTCGGTTTTTTTTTTCTCTTTCGGGGGGGGGGTTTCGTGGTTGGATTGTAGGAGAGATAGGTACGATAGGTGGTAGTAGTGTACTCAAGTAATAGTAGTGGGGGAGGAGGGGAAGGGTGGGATAGATAGATACTCAAGTAGATAGTTAGATAGAGCTTGTTTGTTGTTTTTTTGCTTTCTCCCCCCTTTTTTCCTTTTCCCAAATGTGGGGAGGGGGTGTGTGGTGGAGGAGGTTGATAGGGTAGTGATAATGATAATAAGGTCCTTTTGTGCTTCGGGTCGAACGGGGAAAATAGGAAGAAGGCAAGGGAAGAACACACTGGGATGCAGGGACCTCCAGATTAAACCCAAAGAAACGGTGGGGCGGCTTGTGTGAAATTGAAGATCACCCAGCAAAAAGGTTTGGTCTCCCAACAAGGGGCTGCTGTTAGTTAAGCAGTAAGAGAGGCATGTCTTCGATTATACCTTTAATGGTGATTGCTGCCCCAGGTACTGTAATTTATAATACAGGTACACCTTTCGGGGAGAGGTGGAGAGGGGGAATTGAGGCGGGCTTGATTGATGCTAGCAAGTATGCATATTGGGGGGGAATAAAAATAGAAAGGTTTTTTTTAATAATATTGCAAAGAAGGAAATCGTTGACCTGGAGGCGGGTTTCTTGTTTTGTAAAAGGTACCACCAAGTGCGGCAGTCCCTGAGTCAGTGACGCCGCCTCTCTTCTGAGTTACTGCCGTTCATCCCAGGAGATTTATACCGTGCCCCTGGATAGATTACTCACCTTGGGAGGCTCAGGGTCCTATCATAAGTTATGGAAGTTATGGGCAACACTCCGCATGTTTTTCTTCCTCCTGACCATTTGGGAAGACTGATGGTGCTGCTTGCTTGCTGCGAGTCCCTTTGCTGCTTCCTTTGACCACTCTTTTTAATTCTGTCTGCTCGGACGACTGCTGCTGAGAGGTCTCCCGCTGCAAGCACTCTCCACCCTCTTCAACACCACCACCACCACCGGCACCACCCAGTCCCTTGGCTGTCTTTTCTCTCTCTCCTTCTCTTTTCCCTTTCTCTTTTCCCTTTCTCTCTTTTCTTTTCTTTTCCTTCGTCCCTTCCACCCCATCCATCTTCTCCTTCACACCATTGATCCCTCCTATTCTAATCCCAACGAAACGAGAAGGGGTATCCATTGTCGCCAACACTCTGCCCTCCTTTCACCAGAGTTCTTCCTGTGAAATATATCAGGAAGAGGGTACCTGCCGGGTGCTAACAAGGACACCTTACAACCATTTAGTTAATTGGTCCATTGCTCGCTGCTACGCACTAATTGCTCCGCTCATTCATTCATTCCAATCCTCCCCTCACCCATCACCCCCCTCTTCCCATTTCTCTTGCGGGCCTGCACAACAACCCCAATTCTTGATCCCTTTTTAAGACATCACCAAACTCAAACACACAGGACAACAAGGCCATTCGATGTATGCACCCCCATCCGATGATGATCGACCCAGTGGTCGCCATCACTTATCCAAAGGTGCCAGTAGAGGCAGATCGGGAACGGATGCTAGCAAAAAGGGAGAAAAGGGATCCGCCCTCCGACGGAAGCCATCTGCTGCAGGTACCCGGGGACCGATTTCGAAGCGAAGGAAGAGTCCCCCATCATGGGGTATTAAGAAAGATCTCAGCATGGTTGATCGCATTGCGGCATTTTTTGTTGAGAATCAAATAAGTATGACTATTTCCGTGAAACGCATATTTTTTTTTTCTTCCTATTGATGCTCTGAGCAATTGCGGCCGAGAGTCAAGAAGGGAAGGGGGAGAAGAGTTCCTTTCAAGTTTGCGATACATAGTACTGATGGAACTGGCCGCTCTAGGGTTTTCCGCAATTATCCTGGCCATTATGCATGGTTGCCATTATCTCGTCCCACAGCTTCGGCCTACAACCCGGAAGCTATTAGAAGTCTGCTACTACAACCCCGTCACAGGGAACTATGGGAAGGGCTCAGACGACGTATACCTGGTGTTTTATTGGATAGTGATGTTTACTTTTTTGCGTGCAACCGCCGTAGATTATATCTTCATGCCGTTCGCAAGACGTGGTGGGATATCAGCCAAGAAGGATCTTGTCAGATTTGCAGAGCAAGCTTGGCTTCTTGTCTATTACTCCATCTTCTGGACGCTAGGAATGGTATGTTATTTTGATGTCTCCAACATTAGAAGACTTGCCAGCTGGGGAATTGCGCCCGTTCAACCTGCTAATGTTGAGTAATCTTGTGCAGTACTTAATGTACAATAGTCCCTATTGGATGGACCTTGCTCAGATGTGGGTTGACTGGCCTGTGCGCGAGCTTGGTGGTACCTTCAAGTGGTATTACTTGGTCCAGTATGCCTTCTGGCTGCAGCAAATTTTCGTCCTAAATATTGAGGAGCGGAGAAAGGATTACCATCAGATGTTTGCACATCATATCGTGACTTGCATGCTGATCTTTGCGAGTTACACATACCACATGACCAGAGTTGGCAATGTTATCCTTTGTGTTATGGATGTAGTTGATATTCTACTTCCGGTGAGTTCTCCTTTACAGCTCCTGCGTGGTTTCGCTTGAATCTTGGCTAAACATTTATACAGCTTGCCAAGATGCTCAAGTACTTGGGCTACAATGCTATTTGTGATTGTGCTTTTGTTGTCTTCCTCATCACCTGGTTCATCGGAAGACATGTCTGCTATATGCGTATTGTGCACTCTTCATGGGTAGATGCACTCACCCATATCCGTGAAGGATGGTATGCCCCCAATGTGACAGAGCCCATTCTATACTCGGAGAAACCACGCCCGGGCACAAGCTTCCTGTTGGGCCAATTTCTAAAGCCTATGGGGACTGTCGTTTTCACTAAGGAGATTCTTGGAACATTTGTTATTCTTCTACTCGCACTGCAGGTACTCACGCTCATGTGGTTCTATATGATTCTACGTGTGGCTTGGAGGGTTATTAAGGGAGGAGGAGCAGACGATACCAGGAGCGATGATGAGGATGACGATGAGGAGGAGGAGGAAGAGGAGGATATTGAATTTGAAGGTCCAAGCCCTAAGGCTGTGGAGGCTGTTCAGATGAATGGCGCATCTATGTCGACAGCCTCATTTCCATCCGTTATCATGAATGGGGGCTCTCACCGACATCTTTCTTCACAGCCACTGGGTGGTGGATAAAACTGATAGGGAATACGAACAAAAAGGATGGGAGTTTAGTCAAATTATTTGCTTTCTTGTTTTTTTTTTTCCCTCTTCTTTTTCTTGTCTTTAGGGATTGTCTTTGCGGTTTTGGAATGCGGATGTAAAAGTGAGTGAGTTTGGGGAGTGAACGAGTTTAATTTTAACCCACTGTTATTTTAGTATCGGAGGGCGAACTTTCTTTGCTTTTTATTATTATTATTATACACTTTTCTTCTCATTCTAAGGCTGCATCATTATCATCTCTTTCTTTTACTGGCTAGTTATCGTGCTTTGTTCCTTCCTTCCCAAGTTTTGTTTAATACCCTGGCTTGCCTTTTTGCCTTTTTTTTTTTCACCAGGGGGACTTACTTGCACTACATCAATTCCACTTATCGGTGCTTGCTTGCTTTCGTGTTTATTGTCATTTTTTCCTACGCCTGTTCGCTCATCCAAAAAAAGTTTTCGCCTTAATTAAACGGGTTTTTTTTACGGAAATAAATGTCTTTTCCTTCTTCCTCTTGTTTTTCACATATCATACCATATCGTTGTTTTACGTTTCGCTTTCCAAATCGAAAAAAAAGATGCCTCGGATTAACCGTCTTCCTCTCCTCCGCTACTCCCTTTTTTAGACTTGTTCCCTCTTATTCGCTTGCTTTCTTCCGTCTTTTCTGTCAATGCTTACCGTCCTCGTCCTCTTGCTTTCGGTGAGTCTCCTTTTTGGTATTTTCGTCTTCCTTTTTTGTTTTTTGCAGTACTCTTTCTCCCCTTACTTAGCATACCTAGCTCGGCATATAGTAGTCCATACAATACTCAATTCACGGACTGATAATGTCCTTCCTGTCTATTCTTCTAGACGTGCTAGTGGTATACAGAGTATGATATGAGGAATTAATTCAACTAAGCCAAAACTACACTTTATACACTGATGATGTGATATGATAAATGCCACAAGCTAAACCGGACAATAGAGAAGTGGAAGAATAATAGAAGGAACACAGAAGCAGAGATATCGGACCCGCTCAAATTGTAATCTCCGTAGTACCAGCTGGTCCAATCCAACTTGGGCTTTGCATGAATGAGAGCTGGCGCAAACATGGTCTGATACCTCTTGTTTGTTTCAATTTACGGAAGAAGAGGGGGGGAAGAAGAGAACAGAAGTACTTCGTCAATCATGATGAAGGGTGGCCATTAGAATTTTTATTTGTTTCTCTGTTCGGGGGGGATGGGTATAGTAAGGTAGTAAAGGTAGAGGAAGGAAACGGATGTACAAATTGAAGATTGAATTTTGTGGGTATGATGGATGATGAGAAAGAAGGAAAGCGAATTGAAATCATAGGAAAAAAAAAAAAAAAAAAAAAAAAAAAAAAAAGTACTCGTAGAAGTATGATAAAAGAAAAGAAGATATTGACGCCCAAGCTCCATTTGCAATATTCATTTGGATACCCTACATCCATCATACCACCTCGAGTTTCGAGTTCCTTCTCCCCTTCGACCAGTGCATCTACCCATCAATTCCTCCCCGCCGCCGCCAACCAACCAACTGCACCCTAGCGATCTGGTATGCGCATGATTATTATTCTGCTCCATGCTTGCTCACTTGTTCGCTCGAGACCAGATTCCTGCCATGACCTATCCAGCCATCTGCCCACAAAGCAAGTGGTCCAGATACTCTTAAATAAACGGGCCACGATAGCGGTTGGTTGTGTTACGAGCCAGGTACCGCAGGTCCCGCATGACATTGTGCGAGCGCAGCAGCGCACAATAGGAAAATGGTCGGATATGTCGCCGGGTGTGTATCAGACTAAAACAAAAGCCGCAAAATCCATCCCATCCCATCCGTCGTTTTGCTGATTGATTGGAGGAGGTCCGAGAGAGAAGGAATTGACAACAAACAAAAGAGCAAAAACATATAAAAGGGTTTTGAGCAGAAAAAAAAAACACTCCCCGCATTCGATCAACCCTGGATACCGAGCCTTGCGAAGAATACAGAAAAAGTTTCAGAGGAAGAAAGAAAAAAAGGGAGATAGTGTTAAAAAGCGAAGGATTGTTTTAAAAAAAGAATTACCTCCAGAAGTCGATAAAATGTTGATTCCCTTTTTCTCTCCCATTGTGTTCCATCCGTCCTTTCCTTGCCTTCTCATTCATACCTCTTCCTCTCCTTTCAGAGTTCGAGACGGAAATTCCGCTTTCCCATTGCACGCGCACGCACGTACCCCCATTGTACCCCATTGTACCTCACCAGCGCCGGAAAGCAAAATAAATAGAAAGAAAACATAACGGGTAGAATGTGACAAAAAAGGAAGGAAAAAAAAAAAAAAAAGACTAGACTCTCCTTTCATCTTTCCATTTTACAACAGAATTAAGTAGTTTGATGGTGCGATGCCCGTTTCACCGCTCTGTTTCCTTGCCTGCCACCATCGCCCTGAAACGTCAGACACCTCCAGTATCTCATGCTTTGCGAACGATATCTCGTTCGCATCCTCTGGATTCGCGTCGTAGGAGTAGATAGCTTTTGCTCTGTATGGGTATTCTGTGGGTGCCGAAACTTCTGAGTCTGGTGGTCCGCCTTGACTTTGTGGCTGAGGTGTAGCGGAAGGTCCGGGTGTCAGAGTCGAAACCGAAGGAGATGCGTGCCTGTTTGCCGACTGCCTGTAATCCGGACCAGCTTGACCAGGTACTGGCGAGCTCGTTTCGAATCCGTTGAGTTGTGCACTAGTGTACATCTGAGGAGCATGATGGCTGCTGGTGCTTGTGTGGGGTCTGTCTCCTCCATGGTAGGCGGGCGATAGGGGGCGGGTACTCTGCGAGCGCTTTTGATCTTTGTGAAGAGCAAACGAGTCTACATACGCATGAGATGAAGCGTCAGGAGTCGATCCGAAATAGAATATCCAGATAATCTATATTCTAAAGTGAGTGTCAAGCACAAGTAGTGCAACCAGATAAACGGACCTGAACAATGGACAAAATAATATGCCCAGCACCCGCCGCCTGCATAGTGCCTTTATCTGTGTAAACGAGAGTGTTCGCTGCAGAACATGTAAATACCATCCCAGCCGAAAGATAGCCCACAAGCTAAACCACCGAAGAAGAATCAGCAAAGATCCACCGTAGCTTTGAACCGAACAGCCTTACCGCAAGTTGATATTTGTGAACGGAGTCCATTAATATAACGATTATAACACCTATTATGCAGAAAAATACGTATACAATGGACCACCAGGCGAACTTGGGAAAATTGGTGATTGCTTTGTCGGCATCAGCAATTGCTTGAGACACAAATCCTACTAGCCATCCTATCTAAAAGAGCGTTAGCCACCATCGCCTCAAAAACCAGTAAACGCAGGTCCCTATTTCTCTCCTCCCCTCGAATATTGGATTCCGAGCCCGCGATCATCGTCCAAAGAAACGACAAAGGCGACCAGGACAAGAGATAGTGATGCTTACTATAGCTATCGAGATAGTGGATAGAGCGAATGGATCACCGATAATATTTCCGAAATCGAGTCTGGATGAGGAAGTGCCATAGGGCCTGCCCCGCGACATTGATGGATCCTGCCCTTGCATTTTTCCTACGGATGGCGAATGAAGGGAAGCGTAGGATTGCATGAAAATCCTACAAAGGAAAAAGGGAAAGGGGAGCGAGGGAGTCGGCGAGCCGGAGACGAAAGAGCGAGCCGGTTGTGACAGATAAAAGGAGACGGAAAGAGAAAGGAAAAGGTGAGGGAAGAAGGGGGGGAAGCGTGGTCTGGAACGGCGGAAGGAGAATCGGAATAGACAGGGTAGATGGTGCTTGCTGAAGATGAGGCTTTGGGGTGTCGAATAGTGCTAAAATGACGATGGGGGTGGGTGTGCGGATAGAGGGTGTGTACGGTGCAGGATGGTATGTATTCAATAAAAGGCGGAACACAGGTGCGGCAGGGGGTAGTTTCACGATGAAAAGCGATTCACGCTCCCACGATCACCGTAAGTGACCTCCGTCTCCTTCAGTCCGACACTTTTGCGAGGTCAAGGTGTTGGTTACTGAAGGTTTCCGCTTAGGGTCGACGGTCGACGGTCGACGGTCGAGGGTTGGGGGAAAGAGGTGTGGTCAATTTTTCCTGTGTGAGGGTGTATGTACGTACCAAGTACTGAGTACTGTACAAACCATGCAAACGGAGGGAGCGAAAGGAGAGGTTTTGGAGGGAAGGGGGCTGTGTGCGTGTGCAAAAATGTGAGTGAGTGAATGGAGATGGTTGATCAACGGTAGAATGAAGAGCGTGCGGGCAATTCTTATGGGCAAATTACTGTTTGACAAAGGGAAAAAAGGTAGTGAAGACTGATGATGTGCCTTTCCCTACTATACGGTGCAATGCAGTACCCGATGTAATGGTATTGTGTGATTCGTGGATTCTTTCCCTTTCCGCAGGCTTATTAGACTGGCAGGCTGGAGATGAGGCGGTGGGCGACAGAACATGCGCCGCAGCACCGTAACTTGTATGTATGTATAAAATTGCAAAAGAGAGAGAGGGGTGGAAGTTGGTGGATTGCTGTAGGCCTTCTTTCCCTGTAACTGAATCTTACTGCTTATTGCCTATGGCAATTATGGCAATTATGGTTACCACCGAGAAAGATGATGGTGGTTGTAGTGGCGGTGGTGGTGGATGAATTGCTATTGCAGTCTCCCTCCCAGCTAACAAAGGAGCAGCACCCGTCGCTTGCTTGATTAATCCTTGTGATATTTATGTGGTATGATAGCCGTTAGACTATCCCTCCTTTGATCTTGTCGCAACGCCTTCTCTACTCGTAGCTTCAGGGGGATAAGTCTAGAGGAGAGTGCAGCAATGGTTCAAGCCGAAAAGAAGAATAAAACAAATAAAAGTGGTTAAAGAATTCTGAAGGAGCGATAGAAAGTAAGAAAGAAAGAAAAGGAGAAATGAGCCTGCTCTTGCGCGCCCGGACCAGCCGTTCTCGGACTGATGCTTCCCCAAATTCCAATTCCCAGCGAGAGTGGATTAGGCAGTGCTGGCTAGAAGGAGTGCTCTATCCCGGGATCCTAAGGCCCGGAGCTTTAGTTGTCTTGCCCTAATACTATGCACACCCCGACTGCGCCCTTCCTTTTGCACAACCAAAAAAAAAAAAAAAGGAAAGGAAAGGAAATTTTTGAAAGGAAGAAGCTCCTAAGAGCAAAAAGAATAAAGGGGAAGAGTAGTTGTATACAGCTTATAAGTACTTCTATAGTACCGGTAATGAGGGAAGGAAGAAAAAAACAAGCACTCGCTTATCTCTCAATAATAATAATAATAATAATAGCTCGGTGAAACGTGTAGGAAACGGGGGAAAAAGGGAACGAAGTTTTGCTATGGGTAAGAATCGGATTCTGCGAAGGCTCTCGACCCCTAACGGAGAGGTGTCGCTGTAGTGTTTATCCAGAATACAACCAACGACAACAAGACAGGATAAGTAGTCTCTCTTTGTTCTTTTTATATTCAGGGGAAAAAAAACTTTTTTCGTACCTGCGTCAAAGGCCACAAATATCCGAGCATCTATGATACTAACTCAACTCGCGGGGAAGGTATTCATCTACTCGAGTACGCGACGAGCCAGACTTTGCCGGGCCTAAAGTAGTTACCATGTTCTTTTCTTGTCCAATAGATTTGCCGTTAGTTGTTCCGTTGATGGCTGTTACCCGCCGCCAGGGGGGAGTGGAGTGGTGGTTGATAAATATAGTACCGCGTTGTGCTCGGGGGTTGACAAAAAGTCGGGGCCATTTCCGAAAGGAGATGTGGCATTATATGTAGACCAAACCAGGTCAGGAAAATTCGAGTGATAATTTGTGAGTGTTCTTTTTGGTGGCGGCAGAAAGTTGGGGCCCCTCCCGGAAGGAGATGTGGCACTTGCTCGAGCAACACGCTGGACGAGGATTTGTGTTACAGGGTCCCCAAATGCCCTTACACCCGAGTGCTAGTACCGGTACTTGTACATGTCTTGGATGAGAAAGTATCAAACATCCAACTTGGTGCATCAGTCAGAGTGAGCTGTTACATCCCCCGCATGATCTACTAACCTCCCCTATCCGAGGACCTCTCTTGCCGGCAGCTCTAGATGAACCGATATAGAGTGTGAGAATTATAATGTCGAAAGCAACCCAGTTACTCTTTCCTTCCTTCTGAAACGTTACCGATAACAATGCTAGAAATGCTAGACGCCGGCACTGCGTCCTGTCCTCGCTACACTTACAACCTTACCACGGATCACCCAAGCGCACTGTTCATGTGTCCAGTGTCTAGAATCCTTCTTTTCGTCATACGAGGAGAAGAATCCTCAGGTATTTTATGTCTCTGCGAGCACTGTGTCCGTGCCTGTCAATGTTGATTTCGGGGAACGAACCCATGTTTTCGCACTCGGGACCGAAAAGACCCGATAATAGACCCACACACAAAAGATGCCATATACAACCAAAGTGAAGTATGGTATTAATGATAATAATTACAAGGAGCATATACCAAATTTCAAAACAAGACTGGGTGACATTATTTATCACCAGCGGGAAGGAATCTCTCGGAACGTTTCACAGCCAAAGGAATCTATACGGTTCTGATTACCATGGAACGCCTAAAGCAAAAAACGAATAAAAGAAAATGGCATTACTAGCCATAGTGATATACAAAACAGCCATCTGTTTTCGCAACCCCCAATAATTAGGAGAGAATAACAATGAAAGAAAATCAGATGGCAAAGTACCACCGGCCCTCCGTGATATGAATGTCGGTAGGGTCAATCAATGTGCAATCACATAGAAAGTGTTGAGTGTCAAGCAAGTGATCATAACAACGAATCCATATATGACGAGCCCCATAGCTCCCCTTCGAAGAAGCCTACTTCTCCAGGTGTCTGCTCTATGCTCACCCTCTTCCTCATCGCTATCTTCATCTTCTTTCAGGAGGCGGTGATTATCTGATTCTGGGTTTGATATTTTCCAGTAAAAAAGTCCCGGAAGAATGCTAATCAGGCTGTCAGAAGATTCCAGTATATCCGGCTAATTAGGGCAGAAAACACACAAACTAATGCTCGTTGAACCAGTGCTTCCAACATAAGCTAACACTCTCTCCAAACTGCTGACAGTCATGGCCACAAGGTATGTCCCAACGATAATTGCCGTTGTGATTAATGCAAACCTCCAGTCGCTCATCTCATGGGCCCTGCCGGGAGATGGGGGTCTAGAACCAACCCTTCTTTGAAAGGGCTTCCACTTGAGTATATTGTCAATACTAGCCCTGCAAGGGTGTGCTTGCAAAGGGTAGCTAAACATGACAAGTATGACGATAGCTGCACGACCTATTGTAGAGGTCCAAGATGAGGGATACATAGCAATAATATTCCCGCCGATATTATCACCATATGATAGGTATCCTGTGATAGCAACAAGGACATAAATGGAGCTTGCAGATCCAATTGACCCTAACACGACATTGAGGGTCGATCTATGGGATGCATCCTTTATTTCGTTCAATATCGAGAACATCTAAGTATTTCTGTTTAGTTGTGTCGTATTCTCAAACGGAAGGCCCGACAAGGACATAGAAGACTTTACGTTCTGATGGCAAGTATAGGCGAAAACTATGACGGGAAAGCTACTAAGTGCTTCTATAGGCCCGGCCCAAGTTATCAAGCGAACATCACCCCTATCGCTCAAGGTGTCGCCCTTCAAAAAGTGGGCGAGCACAATGATGATAAGATATCCGATAGAAATTAATGCAACAAACGAAGTGTATTTCAAAGAGTCCAGCCGCCTGAGAAAAGAAAGTGGAATAATCACAAGCCTAGGGTCAAGCCAGTTAATTGCAATAGCTTACTGAAACTGCGATCGTGAGGGGCTTACATGTAACCTGTTATCCAGAAATGTCTATCTACGAGATAGTCAATGTCGCCAGCATTTTGATTAAAACCTAGGATGACCTGCGGCATAAGGTCGCCAATGATAATAAGATAAGAAATCGCCACACCTATATAGCATGAGCATGAGTAAGTAAACTAGCAATAATTTCCCCTTGGGCAAGCAAACAAAGCTTCTACAGACCAAAACATTTGATGGCAATAGCGAAATCAAACACAACAGCCGCATTGGGAAAAGTCAGCTGGCTCAAAGTGAAAAAGCTGGCTCCCCCCCTATCAATATACTTGGCGCATCGAGTTTGGAGGTAGAGACCAAAGCCAGACATGAAACCGGAAAATAGAATAATGAAGACACCCAAAGCTATTCCGAACTGTGACATTGCGTGGGGCATTGCTAACACACCAGCGCCGACAACTACTCTAGAGTAAGCCTTATTAATTGAGGAAACAAGGACAATCAATACTGACTGGTATTCAGGAGATTGACAATACTACTACCCAATGATGCTTCACCAATCGGGTGAGCTGTCCTGCCTCGACGTCGACGTCTATAACACCGAGTGTAAAGTCAGCGGCCACAAAAGGAGCTGTAGGATAATAGCGCCGACAGCGTACCGTCTTCCTTCCGGAGAGCTTGTCTCCTCATCTCTATCCTCCTGGGTTATAGATTCATAGTTTGCGGACGACATATCGGCGATATTCCTTCTTATGGTAGGAGGGGTGCCGATAGATGAGGGCCGTAGAGGATATGCTTAGACGCCAGCTTGAAATGAGAACTGCAAGAGTTTGATCTGTGTAGAGAAAAAATGATACCAAAAGTTAAAGGAATCAAATGACGAGCCAAAGAGTCCTGGGGACTGAAGTTCGGAAGTGAGAGACTGGCGTTGTGTAGCAGTTAAGGGGAAAGGTTGTGTGGTGTCGAGGTTGACCTTCGTGGGCAAAGGGGCCGAGGTGTGTGCATTTCTGAGAACGGGCGTCGTAGACCCGGAAGGGTCGTTTTCCGAAGAAAAGCGAGAAAAAGAAAAAAAAAACTTTGATAGAGGCAAATGCGGCTGATCCCCAGGGTTGGATCTCAGCAGATGTGCATCGAGGACAAGATCCAAAAAGCTAGTAAACGCTTGGCAACAGCGCTAACCTTGGACATTCATGAAGTATGGTTCCGGAAGACAAGAGCTGGGACAACTTTTCTCACAAAAAGTATGATAGTTACAGATGCAACGGCAACCGTAATGCAGTTAGTTTCAAGTAATACTTTCTGTTACCAACATCCTGACTGATTATCTCTATAGGTTACAAATATATTTTAAAAATGTAACAACTTTTATTTATTGAGGATTAAAATTAAGGAATAATAAGTTTTTTCAAAGTAATAACATCTAATAATTATTGCAATATAGCAAGATCTGACTCTATAATCCGCCTATGTGAGGTATACCTGATAAATACAGTGGCTCATCAGAAGTGTTCGTGATCTGAGACATGTTTAATTGCAGTTGTGCCATGGGCCAGGTGGGACAATAGTGGGGTTGTCAGCGGCGTGCATACACAAGTGTGTGAGTGTACGATCAACCCTCAACCACTACCTCTCAATAGTCAACTATGTATATTTTAGAGTAACAAAATAATAAATAAAGCTAGCTAATACTTTGTATAACCTCTCCTTGCCTCCAATACTGCAGCTACTCTATCAGGCATTGATTTCCAAAACTTTTCAAAAAAACTACTTAGGAATTGTCTTCCAAACTAAAGGTAATACTTGTGCAAGCCTCTTCTTAACATCTTCTTTTCCTCCAGGGGTATCTCCAATCCTTGGATACTGCTGGTATAATTGCTTTTTAAGCTCAACCCATATATGCTTAATAGGATTTAAATCAGGGGAGTAAGGGGATGCTCTACCAACTCAATACAATTCCTCTCAAACCAATTCATAATACTATAAGCCTTGTGAACAGGAGAATTGTCTTGCTGAAAAAGAATATCTTCAAGTAGCATACCAAAGGAAATCATCTGATAAATAACAGGAAGAAGATGTCTTCTTAAGAGTCTAACATACCTGGTCTGATTGATATTTTGGGTGATAGGAATCAAAGGACCTTTTCTCTTACCCTAAAAGCACACTCATACTATAAGTGAAATTCCTGTATCATTTTCCTGTGGATGAATACAATCTGCAAGCCACTGCTTTCTAGGTTTCCTGAAAACCCACTACTGCCTAGGATCTTTGGATTTCTCCATACTGCACTCATCACTCCAAATGACTCTCAACACCCTCAGTTGCCTAATCCTTATGTGCATTAATCAAGTCTAATCTTTTAGCAATATGCATAGGCTTGAGCTTCAGTTTTGATTTGTGTTAGGCATATGGAAATCCGAGACATGTGCACAGACCCACGGTAGGGTAACTGCGCACAGACCCTCAATTTACCAGAGTGCCAACACCCCCCTCTGGCCCCCTTATGGGGCCCGCACGTCATTAGCGAGATTTCGAGAGTTGCGTCCCATAACTAAAATGTCACCTCAATGAAGCCCACTTCATAACACCATATACGTCGCCGCCGTCCGTCCGACCGCATGCTGTTCGCAGGATATATAAGAGGGGACCTTTGGCGACATCTGGGAAGTGGAACGGAGGAAATCCGTAGGAGGCGCATTGAGATAGTAGGCTTCGAGGTTAGGCTTCCTACCTATGGGCCGAAAGTGACGGGACGTTTTCGGCGAAATACTCCAAGAGGTTATCCCAGTAGCGGAAGCTATTAGGGGTATACCGAATCCACCCATACCCTTCTGAGATCAGCTGTAGGTT
>JACCEG010000235.1:211245-247455 GCA_014065205.1 Tuber brumale | reverse complement strand
ACGTGCGGGCCCCATAAGGGGGCCGGAGGGGGGTGTTGGCACTCCGGTAAATTGAGGGTCTGTGCGCAGTTACCCTACCGTGGGTCTGTGCACATGTCTCGGATTTCCATATGCCTAACAGGTGAATCCGGGGTCAGCATTACTAACAATCGACGTAGGTATTCCATGAGGCAGAAAGATGTGGTGCCAGAGGAATTCTATTATCGACATCGCAGTAGCATTCACTGATGTTGGTATTAACTAGCTGAAACTAACCGCTCTGTCCACTATCACTAATACTGAATCATGTCTTCTCAGCTTAGTGAAGGGCCCCATGAAGTCCATAGCATAACTCGAAAATATCTTGAAGGAAAAGGGGAGTAAAAGGGTATTGCCCATGGGTAATGTTGTCCTTTCCCGGTTCTGTTGATATATGTCACATTGTTGGACATAGTCTTTGAAATCTTTCCTCATCTCCAGCCAGTAGATGTACTCTGTTGCATACCAGAGGTTTCGATCAGTACTATGGTGTCCTTTATTATGTGTCTCCCCTATCATCAGTTCTCTTAGCATTTCTCCATTCACTCCATGACCTTTCGGAATATATAGGTAATCTTCTCCTCCTCTTGTGGTGGCATAGAGTAGACAGTTATGTATTCTGTAATGTTGCATCATTCTATTTCGCAAAGTGTGGTTGGAATCCTTTGCTACCTGGTAGATAGAGTCGTTCCTATATCCTTTAACCATCTGTTCACTCCAAATACTTTTCATATCATCCACTCCGTGAATGATATCCCTTTCGTCCACCACACTTTCTTATACCGTTACCTCCTCTTTCTTATCAGGTGTCTGATATACTTCGTAGAGTTCTCATTTTCATGAGGTAGAGAGGGTGGTTCCACAACTAAAAACTCGTTCAGGTATGGGCGGGGTCCTCTATAGAGGGGCTCATTTTGGAGATGCTCAGCGTACTCAGAGTCAAAGGTTTTGGTAGTGGGGGAGCCACATCCAAATGCCTTCTTGACGCGCTCCTTGATGGCTCGGACATCGAGGCAGGGGTGCAGTGAATAGGTATCTCTATCGCTGTGATTATCGATGGTGTTAGATAGAGTTTCGATAACTGGCAGACTGCTGCAGCGGGAGCCGATGCAGGTCTTTGCCTTAGGTTTCAATTTCTTATGGTCAGGGCAAAAGGGTATGTTGCAGAATGCCCAATGCATTGATGCATGTTTAAGTTCCTCTTCACTCCTACTACTGGTATAACTTCGATGGTCTCCCAATCGTTTAGGGGTTCACTATTTCTGTAATTGTCTGCATCTAGCTGTGCTTGCTCCAGGCTGCAGTTGCTTCCATATTCTGAATGTGCACCAATGTGCTCAACTGTGAGGGCTTCGAATCGTCACATTTTGTGTTCGATGGCAGGCTCTTCATGAGAAAGAAAGGATAAAATAGGTGCAGAGATAGGTAAATCGTCTTCTTGTGTGGGATCGTTTGCAGTATGTGGGTAACCATTATTCTCATAATAAAGATGGCATAATGCATCAGCTAAATAGTTCCATTTTCCTGGTCTGTATACCATTTCAGGGTCGTATCTTCCAATGAACCCTCTCCATCACAGTTGTTTTTTGGTAGGTGTGGTACTTGTCTTGAGATAGGTTAGAGGTAGATGATCAGTAACGATGGTAAACTTGCTTCCTGCAAGTATATGGTGAAATGCCGTCAGTGCATCAACTATCACTAGGACTTCCTTATCAGTTGTGCCGTTATTCATTTGGGCCTTGGAGAATTTCCTGCTATGAAGCGAAGCAGGTCTAGCATTCTCAGGAGCTTCTCCTTATCCTACCCATGCTCATACACCTGTATTGGATCCATCGGTTATTAGCCATATTGGAAGTGATGAGTCATATTGTAGTGGTTTCATAACCTTGTATTTCGCAACAACTTGCTTAACATTTTCCATAGCTTGGTCTTGGGTGGCAGTCCACACAAATTCTGCAGTTCTGGCGAGTTCCGTTAAGAGTAATGTAATGGTTTCAATGTGTGGCAAAAACTGACTAACGTAGTTAACCATTCCCAGAAATTCGTATAACAGTTTCTTGGTTTGTGGCGTAGTCCATTCTTTGATCTTTGCTATTTTTTCCGGTGCTGGTGAGAGTCCTTCATCAGTGATAACATGGCCTAACACTTCTATGCTGGTGGCGAAGAATTCTGATTTCTTCCTACTTGCATAAAGTCGGGCCTCCTTGAGCTTATCGCAAATCAGAGATATGTATTTCAAATGTTCAGACTCTGTATCGGAAAAGATGAATATATGGTCAATATACATCCACATGAAATGACCTAAGTAGTCAGCGAATAAATTGGACATTATGCACCTGAAGGTCCCAGGAGCATTCATATCTCCTTGTAGCATAACTTTGCTGACGAAATATCCAAATGGTATTTTGAAAGTATTCTTGCTCACATTCTGTGGTTCCACTCTTGTTTGAAAATAGGCATCGCTAAGATCGATTTTGCTGCGGCATCCTCCCGTTGCTAGGGCATTCAGGATCATCGTTTGGTTGGGAATGGTTTCAACATCTTTGATTGTAATCTCATTCCGGGCTGTGAGGTTCACCAATGGCATCATTTGTTTCTTATCCTTTTTCTCTTACGCAAACATGGGTGCTACCGATGAAACTGCTTATTATTTGATGATTCTGGCTTTCTCTTTTTCTCTTAACCATATGCTCATGTCTGTTGTCTATTGTTCTGCTATTGAGTAAGTAGGTAAAGAGCACTGCTCCTTTTCTGGTTGAAGGTTTATCTCATGATTGATCTTCCTTAAAGGTGGTAAATCTTCCGGTATTTCCTCAGGAAATACTTCTGGGTGTTGGTCCGTGACATGTTTAGTGCTGATCACTGCTGCTCGGATCAGGCCACTAGTAGGTGTGCAAACAATTCAAACATTCTGTTTGCGAAACAGGATAGCTAATTTGCCACATTTGATATGAGCTTGGTGTTGTTCCAGAAAGGGCATTCCTATTAGAGTATCATATTTTGCTAGGTTACCGACCAACATCTTAGTTCCTGGTGTGCTCATCTTTCCTGCTGATATGTTGACAGTACACTCTTGATGACCTTCAGATCGTGATCCTTTCATAGCTAGGTGTATCCTGATCGGTGTCTTCAATGCTGACAAAGAATTCTGTGTGTAGTCACAAAGGTATCGCTAATCAGGTTTGCTCATATTGATCTGGTATCAAACAGGACTCTGGCTTCTTTGCCTTAATATGCATTGTTCCTTCGAGAGCATCATGAGGTTTGACGTTTATTGGTCTAGCAGCCGTTGTGAGAATGTCTTTCTCTTCCTACTCTATTTCCATACCATTGATAAACACTTCTTCCGCTAGTTGTTCCTATTCTACTCTGTTCATCAGCAAAAAGAAAAACTATATCTGATGTGCAGGTGTGGTGTTTGGACAGCGGGTAGACGTCAATTACGTCCTGTACATCCTGTACATTAGGAGATTCAATGTGCGTCCCTGATACGTCAGGTGCGTCCTGTGAGTACTGGGGACGCTACCTACATCTGGTGGTAACATGGGATGTCAGGGGCATCTAGTGGTAACATGGGATGTCTGGGACATCAAGTGGTAACAGGGGATGTCTGGGGCGTTAGGAAGACGTCCTAAGTAAGGAGTCCCACTTGGCAAGCCCCATTTCTGGATCTGGTTACTCTCACCCAGGGGTGATACTTGCACGGCTAGAAAAACAAGGATTAGACAATACAAGTACACTAGCCCTGATAAGTACTGGAACCAGTGTCTCAGCGATAGAGCTAACCTTTATGTAGAAGCAAAAATAGGAGATACAGCAGGAAATCTATTATAGGTTCTATAAGAATTGTTGAGTGAAAATGGTCCAAGTTCTGACTGGAAAACTGAGTGATAGAGTTCTACTGGTAGTAGCCTGAGCCTGACCCCGGCAGGCCAGGTGTGGATCATTTTCTGGCCAGTGGCACAGGTCAGGCAACTATACAACATCCTCTTCTACCTTCACTTACAGCTAGGGGCTAACTTTGATGCCAGATTCCTTCAGAGCCCTTTGGCTGGAGTATGCAATGTTTTGGCAGCTAGACGTACTTGACGTCAGCTTTTCAACAGTGCAAAGGACGTCTACTTGACACCAATATCCATGGAGTTACAGTCGGGTGAGCCTTTGATTAAGTACTAACTTTGACACCAGATTCCTTCAGAGTCCTTTGGGTACAGTATGTGATACCTTAGCACCCAGTCCTACTCGACGCCGGCTTTCCAACAGTGTAAAGAAGGTCTACTCAACACCAGTATTCATGAAGTTACAGGCTGTTATAAAGGTGGAATTCCCTGGTGAGGTTTTGACTAAGTACTGACTTTGATGCCAGATCTCTTCAGGGTCCTTTGGATACAGTACGCGATACTTTGGTTCCTAGACCCACTCGATGCCCGCTTTCCCACGGTGCTAGGAACGTCTACTCGACGCCAGTGTCCATGGAGTCACAGGCTGTTATACAAGTGGTATTCTTTAGCGAGGTTTTGACTAAGTACTGCCTTTGACGCCAGATTCCTTCAGAGGCCTTGGGACGCCCTATTCAATGCTTTGGTACCTTGATCTAATCGATGCCAGCTTTCCAACGGTGCAAGAAACATCTACTCAACGCCAATATCCATGGGGTTACAGGCTGTTATGGAAGTGGTATTTTCTGGTAAGGCTATAGTGAAGTGCTAACTTTGACGCCAGATTCCTTCAGAGTCCTTTGGACGCAGCATTCAGCGCTTTGGTACCTAGGCCTACTCAATGCCAGCTTTCCAACGGTGCAAGGAACATCTACTCGACGCCAATACCCATGAAGGTACAGGTTGTTATGGAAGTAATATTTCCTGGTGAGGCTATAGCTAAGTGCTGACTTTGACACCAGATTCCTTCAGAGTCCTTTGGACGCAGCATTCAGTACTTTGGCACCTAGACCAACTCGACGCCAGCCCTCCAACGGTGCAAGGAACATCTACTCAATGCCAATATCCATGGAGTTACAGGCTGTTATAGAAGTAGTATTCCCTAGCAAGGTTTTGACTAAGTACTGACTTTGATGCCAGATTCCTTCAGAGCCCTTTGGACGCAGTATTCAATACTTTGGCACCTAGACCTACTCGATGCCAGGTTTCCAACCGTGCAAGAAATGTCTACTCAATACCAATATCCATGGAGTTACAGGCTGTTATAGAAGTGGTTTTTCCTAGTATAGTTGTACTCACTGGTTCTGTATATTAGCTTTAATAATAAAAACAATCTTAGAATATACAGTTTTTGTGACCCAGGTTAGTAGTAGTGTGAGTTCCGCTCTTGTGTCTGAGTCCGATAAATTAGGTAGTTTGGTAGATGTCTCCAGACACCAGTGCGATATCAGGAGACGTCCTACACCTTTGCTTGTGACATCTGGTTGTGTCCTGTATGTTTGGTTGCTACATCTGGTTGCATCCTATGTGTTTGGTTGCTATGTCTGGTTATGGCCTGTATGTTTGGTTGCTACGTCTGGTTGCGTCCTGTGTGTTTGGTTGCTACATCTGTTTGCGTCCTGTGCATTTGGGGCTTGGGTGGCTGTGTCCTGACACTGGTTGCCATGCCTGCTTGCGTCTAGGATCGCGATTCACGTTCAGACGTTCTGTGCGTCAGACGCACACATCGCACAGGACGTGAGCATTTATTTTTACTGGTGTTGGAGGTGACTTCTTTCTTCACTTTAGCCTTGCCTTTACCTTTGCCCTTGTCATTTTTACTCAGACACTCCCTTCCTAGATGTCCTTTAACTCCACAGGTATAGCACAAACCCTTTTCTTTCCATTCCTTTGGTTTGATGTGGGGCTTGTTGTTAATTTTCCGCTTGTCCTTCCTTCCTTCTTGTTTGGAGGTGAATTCTTTTGCCAGTTTCTGGAACCTTTTCCTCCCATAATCCCCAGTGCTTTTTAGGATAGTATCTATGCTTTCTGCATTTTATATAACTTCCATAACAGTGTCTGTTTCAGCCTACTGTAATTCCACTTCTTGTCATAACCTAGTGTGCAAGCTCTTGAAAAACTGTTGAATACAAGCATAATCGCTTATAGTATTTGCAGGTAGGCATGATCGAAACATTAATAAATCAGTTGCTATAGTTGATATTCTCTGTATCTTGCCATTATACACTTGTGTGATTTCATGGAACTTGCAATAGGTATCATCTTTCTGTTTCAAAGATTGGAATATCTCTCGCAGATATCCAACATAGTCTTCTCTGGTCTTGTCTTCTCCAAAGTGCTCAGCTGCTTGAAAAGCTGCTTCTTGAGCTCGTCTTTTAGTATAGAGAATCCAGTAGTTTCCACCTCGAGCCTCGCTAGTTCGTAGCCCATTCAGTCGTAGATATAACTGAACTGAATTATACCATCTATCAAATACTTCTGGTTTGAGGTCATCTCCTTCACCAGTAAACTTACTAGGTGAAGGGACTTTGATGCTGAGTTTAGCTGTAACAACTGAGTTAGGCCTGGGAGTTGGTGGTCAAGAGACTTCTGGTCAACGGGCCCTAGGCCCCGAGGGTCCTGCTTCTGAAGCCATGTTGTCTGATCCTTTGTCGCGATCAGAGCTATCAGGATTGTTACTTGGTTGTACTGGAAGTACCTCTATACCTGTAAGCTTTCTTGGAGATTTTGGGTACCATTCCAGGGTAGTGGTTAGTGGTTCTGGTGGGGGTTGCGATGAATCTCCTGCTGATTGTTTAGCAGCATCTCTGGCTAACTGCAGAGTAGCCTCGTCACTTGCTGCTTGCTCTTTTGCTGGAATCTTTGTAAACTGGCCTTTTAAATCCCTAGTACGTTGCTTAGAACATTGCTCCAAGACCTTGCCCTTGCTTGATCCTGGAACGCATTCTATCTTAATAACTTGTTGAAGTTAAAAAAATGTAACCACCTCTTAGGAGAAGCAGTAAATATAGGATTAACAGGCTATGTTCTGTACCGAGGGTGGTAACTAGTAAATCAAAGTCCGGAGGCTTTAACCGAGATTGTTGAATTGACTTCTTACTATATCACAACTACTTAAGTCTCAGAGATGTTTGGTGGATCTCAAACTAAAGATTCTTGAAGCGAACTGAAGAAGGTAACTGTTCAATCAAGTATATTGAAAACTCTGTCAGTCAAAGTCTGCTTCCTCAAACGTGAAGAATAGCAGTTCTAAAATCCACTTCTTAGGCTACTGGGAGCCTTTTTCTCATAACAGGTAAGACTCCAAAATTGTAGCCTTGAAACCAAACATAAAAACATATAAAGTATCAGACCGATACTCGAAACCAAACATAAAATATATAGAGTATCAAACCGATACTTGAAACCAAACATAAAATATATAGAGTATTAAACCGAAACTTGAAACCAAACATAAAATATATAGAGTATCAAACCCTGTACTATTAGGCTAGAGGCATACCTCGTTTCCTGAAACAAATTCAAATCACAAACAGTATCAACAGATACCTGAAAATCCTAAACCAGTAACCTATACCAGTTACATTGTTGGGATCCCGAAAGATATTATGAACCACGAGGGTTCTTGTATAAACTCTTCTTCAATTTCACGTAGCTTGCTGGCGAAGATTTCTTCGAATGTGTGTACATAGATGGAACATTGAGGTGCTTCAAAAATGTAATCGAAGCCAGAGCTGAGGCTGGAGGTTCAAGTGAACTTGTAGTTCATATAGTGAGCATTGGTAACCGGAGAACTGTCAATATACTGTTAGGGAGATGCTGATCTTTGGACTAACTATGGGACATAGGCCAAAATCTTTATTCGGCGAATAGGTCGAGGAAGGCTCATCTTGATAAAATAGGTAAAGTAAAGATTTATGAGGTAAACAATTTTATATTGATAAGATCTCTTCTCTGTTGCTTGATAATGTCTGTAAAGCTCAGGAGAAACTTCGATATTTATATCCCTTGTCTGAGTGTTTACAGACTACTTCTAACTACTATGCCTCCTGAGTAACATACATGTTTTAATACGCAAACATCCAGAATCTTATAAGTGCAAATACCGTTTGACCCTAAAACTTATTACACCCTTTCGCGGTTACGAAATAGTATTCCTCCATTAAGATGACTGCCCTATTTGTTAAACCAAACAAGGGCCTCCAACTTAGATGTCAGCATAGACTATTATATTACTTTGGTCTTGTTCACTATCATTCCAGTAGTCTCTTCAGTCATGAAGTGATCAAGTTCATGCTGGGCCACCTAGTGCCAATTGCAAGTCCGAGCCCAAAGTGTCAACATCTTAAGGGTCTCCCACTTATCTAGGTCTTCCTTTCTGAGTGTACTTCTCCTTGCTCTGCTGGCCTCCACTGAGAGGTTCTATTACTAGGACCAACCAACATACAGCTGATCTCAAAAGGGTATCGGTGGATTCAGTATATTCTTAATAGCTTTTACTACTGGGACATCCTCTTGGAGTATTTCGCCGCAAACATCCCGTCACTTACAATCCATAGTTTAAGTAGCCTAACTTTGAAGCCTATTATCTTAATGCTCTTCCCACGGATTTCCTCTGTTCCACTTCCCAGATGTCGCCAAAGGTCCCCTCCTATATATCCTGCAAACAGCATGCGGTTGGACAGACGGCGGCGACGTATTTGCTGTTATGAAGTGGGCTTCATTGATGTGATATTCTATTTATAGGACACAACTCTCGAAATCGCTCTAATAACGTGCGGGCCCCATAAGGGGCCCGGAGGGGGGTGTTGGCTCTCCAAAAAATCCAGGGTCTGTGCAATGTTACCCTATTGTGAGGTCTGTACCTATTTTTATCTTAGATTTTCATATACCCAACAGTAGTGCAGCTAACACCTTCTTCAATTTAGATTTTAGGATACATTCTTTTTATCTCTTTTTATTTTTATTTTCTTGTATTGGTTGTTATTAAGAGTACAAGAACTTCCATGCAGTACTAGTTATGGCATAAACTATCCCTATTCCTTTTTCCACCCGCCCCTACCATATCTCCAAGATCCTCTAGTATGAGCCTAACTGCATATCTCTGCCCTAAAAGCCTCAATATATCTAAAACAGGAGAAGAAAAAACCTCAGAACAAAGCAAGAGAAGATAAGAAGGTTACTGCATAGAACATTGCCATGAAACAAATGAAAAATCACCCTAGTAGATCTCATAACAACCAAGCTAGAATATACATGCTGGCAGACAGAAATATATTGAATAATTCCCAGAATGTAATATAGACTGAGACAGGTGCCGACAGTGGAGGACAGCAGGAAAGAGTATCAGTAGTAGGGTACCAGCCAGGAAAAGGATGTAGCAGTAGGGTGCAAGACGATCCAACCATCAGGTCAAGAATGAAACCAAATATGACCGTGTCATCTCTCAGTAATCGTGTTTGTATCTTACTAGGTATTCTTTAGTAGAGTAGGGCAAGCGAATTTACCATGTCACTCATGTAGTCACTTGTTTTCAAAGTGATAGCGTCACTTAGTGGATAGGATACCACCCCTTAAGCTAACTATAGGGAAAGGCCAGATCGACCTCTGGGCCTGTTGAAATGTTCTTGCATACTGCAAACCATATTTCCAGCAATTTGAACCATGGAAAGTGAAGGGTCACCGACCATGAGGAGGGGCCTCACTAAGTGAGGTGAGTGGGATGGAATGGGCAGCAGAAAAGAAGTACCAGAACCTAGAAGGAATAAGCCTCAATAGATAAAAGAGCGAAAGAAGATAGTGAGAAATAGATGAGGATGGCCATCACTCCTAGGCCAAAGCAATCATAGGAGGAGAAGAGGGGGTAGATGAATGTGAGAATCCTAAGTTGAAAGTTGATTTCTAGTGTCAGGAAAATAGCGGATCCGGAGGATGTATTTCGGGATACATCTACTATGGACCTAATTTGGTTTGCATTTAGGCGTTTGGGACAAATGTGTTCTTTCTGTGCCAATAGAGGGTCATGGCTGCTGTTGTTGCGTAGAAAGCTAGTAAATTCACAGAATTAGATTAAAGATTGCCAGGAAATGTAGAATATTATCTGAAGGGGCTAGTAGCATCAGGGAATGCAGATTTCTAGAAATTTAAGGGAAGTTACATGGTTTGTACTTAAAAGACAGGAAAGTTCAGAATGGATTCTTTAACAAGCTGTCATGTTTATAGACTGTTACTTGCATTTTCTATCATTGTGGAACATGAATAATAGGAGACTGGCTACCCAGAAAATCCCACCAAGTAAACTAAAAGGTTGATTAAAATGCATGGACTAAGCTAGTTTGAGAAAGGATGCTAAGTTGACAATAATAGATGTAGTTAGTAGAAGTAGGAAGATCTTGATATAGTAATCATGAAAGGTATAAGATACAGGTAATACTCATGGGCATTAGGCAAAAGGTGAATGGTATGGAGAGGAAGGATAAAGGAAGTAATTCCAAATGAAAAACAGTGTAGAAAGTAGCAGAACAATGTACATATTTCAAAAAAAGTAAAACTTGAAATTGAAATCTATCAAACAAAAAACAGCAGGGAAAGAGTAAGAACAATTTGAGTCTGCTAAGCTTGGGAAAACAAAACTCCAATCTGAATCTACCAAAAGAAAAAACAGCTGTGAAAGAACAAGAACAATGCGAAGGTTTTTTGAGAAAGCAAAACTGCAATCCAAATCCACGAAACAAAAAACGCATTAGAAAGAACAGGAATAATCTGAAAAACTTGAGAACATAAAACTCTAATCTCAATCTACCAAACTAAAAATAGCTGAAAAAGAACAGGAACAATCCACAAAACTCAGAACAACAAAACTTGTATCTATATCCAGTAAACAAAAAACAGCTGGAAAAGAACAGTAACAATCTGCAAAACAAGGGAAAACAAAACTTCAATCTGAATCCACTAAATGAAAAACAGGCAGGAAAGGATGAGAACAATCCATAAAACTCGAGAAAACAAAACTCCAATCCGAATCCACAACATGAAGAATAGCCATATAAGAAACGGAACAAAAAAGCAAACTGCAGACAAGGAAAACCCAAAAATCAAAACCCCAAATGTAAGACTCAAAAAGGAAAACTGCAATCAGAATCTACCCAAGAAGAGCTCAAGCGTAGGTCCTCCCTAGTATAGTACTAGCGGAACAAGTACAATACTGGTAAGACTTCATGTCAGCTATATTGTATCAAAGTAGACAATGCCAATTAATCCAAAGCAGAAGTTAGTGTGATAAGGAGATGATTGCGAACTAGAGATTGTGATGCTAATCGGAGGCGCAAATCTGCCTACCTGATGATTATAGTGGCAGAATCAGAATCAGGATTATATAGAAACAGGGAAGAGCCTTTTAGCAGCATAGGTGTATTAGACATCTACGCTACCGGGATTGGAGGTACTCTGACATCGGCCAGATATTTTGAGCTATTGGACCCTATCATTACTGCCTGATCGCACTTTCTGAAAGTGTTGATAGCCTCCCAGCTGGATAGTTCTTATTAGGCAAATGCCAAAGTGTAGTATAACTGATGGACGTAGGCCACAATCTGAATCAGAGAATCTGTCAAAGAAGGATCACTCATCGCGATAAATAAGTATGGTAAAGGTTTTATAATGTAGAAACAATTTTATATTAATAAGATCTCTTCTCCATCACTTAATGATTTCAATAAAGTTCAGGAGATACTTCGATATTTATATCTCATATCGGAGAGTTGGCAGACTACTTCTAACTACTACCTCTCTATAGCACTAGTCTGGCATTAATACACAAGAGTCTAGAATCTTATAAGTGCAAGCACCATATGACCCTCAATCTTCTCACAGCCTTTCACAGTTACAGAAAAGTATTCCACCTCTAAAATGTGAGTGCTAGGTATTTTACCAAACCAAAGTCCTCAACTTAGGTATTCGTATAGACTATTATATTACTTTGGTCTTGTTGACTATCACTCAAATAGTCTCTTCAGTCATAAAGTGATCAGCTTTATGCCAGGCTACCTAGTGCTAATCACAAGTAAAAGTCCGATGTGCTGATATGTTAGGTGGACGCCAAACTCTAGTATAACTGAGAAACCTAGGCCAAAATCTTCATTAGGAGAATCTGATGAGGAAGGCTCGTCTCGATTGAATAGGTAAAGTAAAGATTTGTATTGTAAATGATTTTATGTTGATAAGATCTCTTCTCCATTTCTTAATGATATCTGTAAAGCTTGCAAGCCACTACGATATTTATGTCCCACATTTGATTGTTTGCGGACTACTTCTAACTACTATGCCTCTGAAGTACCACTCTGGTTTTAATATGCAAATGTCCAAAATCTTATAAGTGCAAATACAACTTGGCTCTGAAACTTCTCACATCCTTTCATGGTTACGAAATACTATTGCTCCATTGTAATGACTGCACTATTTGTTTTATCAAAAAGCAGTCTTCAACTTAGTTCTCTACATAGACTATTATATTACTATAGTCTTGTTGACGATAGGTTCAGTAGTCTCTTCAGTCATGAAGTAATCAGTTTCATGCCAGGCCACCTAGTGCTAATTGCAAGTCTAAGCCCCATGTGTCAACATCTTAAGAGTTTTTGACTTATCTAGGTTTTACTGTCTGCGCCTGCTTTCTCTTAGTCTGCCTGCCTCCCTGGAGGGGTCCTATTACTTGTACCAACTAACCTACAGCCAATCCCAGAAAGATATGGGTGGATTTGGTATGTCCTCAATAGCCTCCTCTACTGGAATATCCACTTGGAGTATTTCACTGAAACCGTCCTGTCACATTTGGCCCATAATTAGAAAGCCTAACTCTGAAGCCTGCTATCTCAATGCACCTATGATGTATCTCTTCTGTTCTACTTCTCAGATGTCGCCAAAGGTCCCCTCTCATATACCTCATAAATGGCATATGGTCAGGCAGATGGAAGCGATGTATATAGTGTTATGAATTGGGCTTCATTGATATGACATTTCAGTTATCGGACGCAACTCTTCACAATCTCACTCATGATGTGCAGGCCCCATAAGGGGGCTGGAGGGGGGTGTTGGCTCCACTAAATCCAGGGTCTGTACGCAATTATTCTACTGTAAGGTCTGTGCATTTTTTGTCTCAGATTTTCATCTGCCTAATAGTAGGCTAAATAGTGGACCTAGCTAATACTAGCAGCATGCCAGGAGGAAAGTCTATTGCAGTCTCATTAATGTAGGAGGCGAGTGCTTAGAGTAGGCTCTTGTCGAACTAGATGGAACTGTCTTGCCCTATGTTAGTGAGAATCAGGAGGCGCTTGCGAGCTTGTGAGTGGAACATCCAGTAAAGGATTGTATGAAGGAAGTCCCATTCATCATCTTTGTGTAAGGGATAAAAGGGTGAGGAGTTCTCTGTGAACCAAGAGGAGAAAACCACAAGAGAATACTCGCCAGAAGCTTTTGGTGGAGCCTTCCTGCCATGAACTGGCCAAGGTCAAAGAATGGATAGGATATCCTACGTGAAGTGAAGTTGTAACCGAGTGGTAACAGCAACTAAGAAGACTAGTTCTGGAGCAGCTGGAAGTACATTGAGGCCTTAGCCATCATGTATGAGGATAAGCTCCTCTCGGGAGCAATCTGGTCCAGGGAGAAAAGGCTGGAAGTTGCACAAGGGAGGAGACCAACTTGTGGGAGAAACATGATAGTCTAGTGGAAAATAGCATCCAGTAGCATGTATTTTTAGATCAGGAGGACTGGAGGAATGATCCACCATGTTAGAAGGATGTATACCGACTCAAGGCTCCAGGTCAATAACCTAATATCTTCTATAGAGCAAGGACAGCAGTCAGTAGCGAAGGAGGTGTAGAGCCACACCATAGCAGGTTTTAATTTAGGGAGGAAGCATACCAGCCAGTATGCTGCGAGGTATTGCTTGTAAGTTATGAGAAGTGAGAAAGGCGAGAGCATAGCTTTACAGGCCAAGCTTCTAATAGGAGTGGAAAAATAGCAGCTGGTAACACATCTCAGAATAGTCCTCCAGAAGACAGACAGGCAGTTAAGCATCATCTGGCAGGAGGCAATCAGGTCTGAGCCATAGAGTAGCATCGGTGCTATGAGGGAGGAAGCCAGGTGGTGGCCTAAGCAAGAGTCAAGGCCCTTACCTGGACAAGAAAGGTTCTTGACCATGCTTAGCACCCTTTAGGCCAAGGCCAGCCTGCGTGAAAATTGGACCATTGTGTGCTTGGTATAGGATGTAGTGTAATGCTCAAGTGAAAGTACAGCTACTTGAGTAACTTAGAAGAAAGGAAAAGTAGCCTATTTTTTAGGAGGGGCATGTGCGGGGAGGACCTGTCTGAGTGGGAGTGGTCCAGTACTTCAGCCGGGTCTTGGGAATAGAGAACATAATACCTAGTCTCATTGCCTTGCATTGGAAAGAGCCTGCCAGCCCTTGAAGTCTCTAGATATTGTGTCTGTAGAGGATGAAGGTAACTGTTACAGCAAAGTTGTCAATGTAGGAGATAATGAGTCCTCTAGCAACCAGAAAGTAGAGAGTGGAGACATAGATTACAAAGGGAAGAGAAGAGAAGGAGAAGCCCTGCAGAATCTCTACTGAGACTAGCTTGAGGCTCCCTGGGGTACCTTGGAAGACTAGGTAGCTGGACTGCCCATACAGAAGGGATTTGACAAAAGAAACTATGTGCAAGTTAACTTCTTTTATCACAAGCCTCTTACAAAGGGCTGATGAGGAGACATTGTCAAACCTTCCCTTTATGTCCAGGAAGAGGGTTGATACTTTCATCTGGAGTTGGAGGAAAGTCTGAACCTCACATAAATATGTAGTGCAGGCATTGAAGGTGCAGAGACTAGGAAGAGAATTACACTAATAGAGGGATAAGAGGTTAAGGTAGAGGGCAAGGACAAATGGTCAAGGTGCCATCAGCCTTTCCAGCATCTTCATTACCATCTCGAGCAGAACTATAATACAGAATGAGGTGCAGAAGTTATATGAAGATTTACTGGTCTTGTTCAAAACTATCCCATTTGTCCTCTTCATCAAGGGAGGGGTAGAAACTGAAAGCAATTCAAGGATTGAGCAGAGTGGTGAGGATGCCAGGGTTGTGATAGTGTATGTCTTTTCAAACCAAGGAGGGGACCTGGTCAGCACCAGAGGTGGATGAGGGATTAAACTTGCAAAAAGCATCGGAGGCCTCCTCCTTGGAGAACAGGAAGATATGCTAGAAGCTCTGCAGTATTTGAGGGGGGCTTGGAACTGTCTTCAGGGGGAAGTAATAAGTGACAAGTGTGTTATTAATAGCTCTTGGAGTAGACACATAGGGGAATCGGGGGAACCGTTCCAGTAGTTTGTTAAAGGTAAACCTCTTCGTAGTCTAGAGGGTCTGTAGTATAGCAGACTCAAGGAGGTCCTTTCAGTACTTGCTCTTTGCTTTCTTTGTTACCTAGAAGTAGTGTGCCTAGGCAGAGTTGATTTTCCTGGGAGATCTCGGGAGAGTGACTTGGTGGGCTATAGGGACTATTGAATGGATCGTGGCTCTCTAGGTTGAGATGCCCAAGATCTACCAATGTGTGGAATGCTTGGAGTATTTCTTAACAGAGGTATGTGGCCGCAGTGTACTATGATTCTAGTCAGGGTTAGGTCGAACCACTTTGAGAAACTCCGTGGTATCTGGCAGTGGGGAGGTAGGTTGAGCTTTATGGTCTTTAGTTCTTCTGAAATAGAGGACATGAAGTATTTTACTTTTTTTCTTCTTTATTTCTTCTTCAATTTTATTCTGAGTTTTAAAGGTACACTATCCATATGCAGTGCTAGCTATAGCAGATATACTAACCTCCTCCCCTATGCCAGCCCTAAAGTAGCAGGAAGAAAAACTGTCACAAAGTTCATCAATGCCAGCAACCAGGTGCCCAGTCCTCAGGCCCCATGACTTGAATGCAGAGGGGTCTTGTCTAAAGTTACCAACTCCAACACCCGATGCAGTCGAAAGACTCCTCCACTCAGCAAACTTGTAGTATACACAAACAGTAAAGACTATAAAAGAAAAGCTCTCCAGACCTATCAATACGAAGAAAATAGGATACCCCAATACTGGCCACCACCTGCAATGAATAACCCCCTCAAACAGGCTGAACCCTAACCATACAGTCGAAGCCTTTAAGCCATTTGCAATATATATATCTATGGCCAACAAGAATATGCCAGGTGAAAAGTAGCGGAAGATTAGAGAGAAAGTCCAAGGAGAATGCAGAAGGAGCTGCAGCAACACATAGAGACCAATGCAATCCAGGCTAGGTAACCTGGAAGTGATGCCTAAAGTATGTTGAGTGAGGACAACATGATAGTAGGATGCAAGCCAATCTAATTGTAAGATAAGTTAGTATTCATTATGGGGCCTCCAGGGTCCTAGAACCTACTATGGCCCATCTCCATTTACTACCCTGCCCCACCCACCTGCCTGGAGCAGGGCTTTTCTGTTTTATCTCCTACTCTATTTTGTATCATACTCCATACCTTATTTACAGCTCTACCTAGGCTTCTATCTTGTTATTATCTCCATCTAGGGCCCTGCCTTTCTTGCTATACTCTCTTTAGATCTATGAGTTTCTCCTCCTCCAGTGTAGCTCCTCCTGTAGGTTCTCCTTAGTCTTTGACTGTCTTTCGTTTTATGGCCTAGTATTAACAGTTACTCTCTCCTGTAAATCATATGTCCAAGATCATCTGTACAAAATTATACACCAAATTATGGGCATAAAATCATATGCACAATATATTAATCTAGCATATAAATCACATAAGTCACTTACTCATAAATGACCTACTCTTAAATCATATATACATAAATTATACACACACTATTAGCTATCAAATATACTTATCTTTTTAACAAGACTGACTTGCGTACACGAACAATACAATACAAACTTATTATTGAGCTACTTTATATAGCTGTTCGATTCAAATCTATGTTTTACTCTTTGATGGTATCATATCACACATTGTTATAAAGTACCACCTGGGGTTATGCGAGAGATGAATAGTATTTAAGAACTTGAGTAATAGCTATCCTAAAGCTCTTGTAAGTATAAACTAGCAATATAAACATAGTAAGATATACAAAGTACCCCTGTCCCTCCCTGGCCATAAATGGCTACAATATATGGAGACAGAAAAAGGAAAAGAGAAGAAATTGAAATGAATCAGAAGAGCAAAATCACAAACAAAAAGCAAAAGAAAACTCTTTGGTAGACTTAACTTCCACTGACCCCACTATCCCAAGTCCTACCACCTCAAGTCCTATCACCTCCAATTCCACTACTTCTTGTACAAACAATTGTAACATAAAAACTAGCACCAGACTGCTAAGCATGCTATCAAGATCCAGTACTCTAGCTTCTCCTACAACTTGGATACACTCAACCCGCAATATTGCCACTCCCTACTTTATTTCCTACCTCATCCTTCCCCTCATCCCTCTTCCCCATCTCCTTTCTCATTGACCTCCTCATTATCCTCCTCAATCTCTCCCCCATTACCCTCCCCATTGCCCTCCCTCTCCTTATCTCTATCACCACTTTCACCTTTCCCACTATTCCTCCCATTATTGCTATTATTACCATCATTCCTTTCTGCATTCCCAACCCAGCATGACAAGTGGGAACGCCAGCAGTACACAGCAGTCTGAGGTTTGTCATCATCATTATTGCCACTATCATCATCATTGTTATTGTCCTAGGGGTTGGAAGTAGTCTGCCTCAAATGGCGCCTCTACTCCTCCTGTGTTTCCCAATCAGGCTTCCCAGCTGCAATGTTCAAAATGTCAGAAATCAATCTCAAGTCAGAGACCACGAGAGTCACACAACCAGCATGTAGTGTACCCAGAGTACCAGCTATGAAGAATTAGTAAATCATATGACTTTATTAGAATAGAAACTTACCAGCCATATTTATGACCATATGCTCCTCAACTGCTACCTGAAGGTACACAACAGCTGACCTCTGCCAGCGCAATTATTGTTAGAGAGGTAGATTAGCAACCTTCTAGCAGAGACAGTAAAATTAAGCCTTTGAAATCAAGTCTTCTCTGCCCTGAGGGTAGTTAACAATCTCCATCATTGCTAACTTGCCCACCAGGTATTGCACTAGCTGTCACATGCTATTAAGAAATCTCGTAGCTCTCTTTCTTTCATGATAAGAGGTTGGAAGCCCCCAATTACCACTTCTCTTCAAGTCTGCGATACTTGCCTTCACTCGTGCTTGCCGTCCAGGTACTATTCGTCAAGCATTTCTTTTCTGACAAAGAGCATCGGGGTATTTGGTTCAGTCCACTTTGGTATAAGGACAGCTGAAAAAGGTTGTTGTTGAAAGCGATGGCATTTTCACAGAAAGTGAGAGCTTGTGATTATAAGTGTTGGTAGTAAGGTGTAAAAAAGTAGAGTGAGAAGTAGAAGTGCAAGTACCAGTACATGCATATTTTTCAAATTTGCATGTATCGATGTGTGTAACGAAATTTCTTTTGTTCTCTTACTACTATAACTAGCTTGATATTAGCTTCGCCTACTTAGGACTTACCTGGTACTGCTGATCTTTCTTACTTATTATATCACTACCCAGTTGTGTATCTCTTTGCCCTACTATTACTACTGAATGAGTATATTGGTAGCAACTACTTGTTTTGCCTTACTTGGATTTCATTACTTGTTTTGTTAGTTTTATCCTGTCACTTTAAGTCCTATACTTTAGGACTTCGCTTGCTTTACCTTTCGCTACTATGATAGCTTTGTTGTATTATTTCCTTGGATAGGATACTATCATTATGTTTTCTAGCTATAATATTTTGTATTTAAAGACCCTACAATCCCTTAAGGATTTAGTCTCCCAAGCCTCACAGGAACACTTTTCAGAATATACTACAAGTTGAATGATCACTCTATCTTTTTCTCAGCTCTACTATCTTTGAAGAACTCCTACCGATGCTTCTTCTCCTATCCTAATAGTATCCAGGAATCTCTCTGAGATTCTTGAGATACCTAGGAGTTGGTTACAACATGTGTGCATCCTATAGTTTCCCTTTTGTAAGAGAAGTGATGTTTGTATCTGCTGGAAGGAGAAGGTTTATCAGAACCCTAAGAGTTAGGAAGTACAATACTTTATAACTGGAAAAATAGTATTGGCCATTTCATTAATCCTACTTTACCATCCACTCCTGTGATATATGCAGTACTTTGCTGTAGTCCACAGTTGTCATAATCCATGAGTGCTTGTCAATATGTATGGATGAGCTAGTTATCTTTAAAAAATGTGCCTATCCCAATATTTGTCAAATTGTACCTTGGCCAAGATTGTGTATGTCTGTAGCTAAACAAACCTTATACTATGATTTCCATATAAAATTGCCTTGAAAACAAGGTGCACCAGATTGTATATATACACATATCTCTCCACTCAGATATGAGGCTGTACAGTCTAATTAGCAAGTAATATCAGTAGCCAGCCATATTTTTTATTTCAAATGTGATTGAATAGCACACCCACAACTGCTGTCATTAATTGATCTACTAAGAATAAACAAGGAGTCTTGAATCCAGGGGATAGTATAAGGGAGGTATGAGGTAGAGTTATTTATTAGTCAGGGTTTTTGACCTTAAAGGTGTAACTAGATATTGATAAAAGTTAGGTTCCAGTTATGCTCTGCCTTCCCTTTTAATGCAAGACAAACTACCACTCTTACTTTCTTTTCACAAACAACACCAATATGCCATACAAGTTCATTCTATCTTTTTCTGAACTCCTTCTCAATACCTACTAAATCAGGGAGGCATGTATACCAAAAAAAAACCCCCTGACCACTTCTACCTTTATAATCCACTACCCCTGCCTTTCTACTCACTGGTAGCTACTCTACTATCTAGCTACCATCCTACTGCCCTATGCGGTTACTACCTCCACACATCATGTATACTACCACTGCATGTCAATGGGAATTTGCACTACTAATAGTAAGTTAGTCCCAATCTGTATCTTAATGTCTACGATTCATATGCACGAATTCATATATAAGAATTGATGTGTACGATTTATATGCACAATCTAATACTGAGAAATAGAACTAATATGAGCAATGCCTTCTTCTTACAGGTGGAAAGTCCTTCTAGTCATAGCTCTGGGTCCCTGAGGGAATCCTGAAGTAATCTGTCAGAATGGGTGTAAGGCTAATCATAAACTTCTTGAAACCAAGTTTGCAGATTCCTATGCAAACTGAGGTGATCGCCTAAAGCAATGCTGTGACTTTGTGCAATGCTATCCCAACCACCTTAAGCTTCAGATAGATGTCAAGGCAGAGGTAGACTAAAAGATAATCAAGGAGAAGAATCAGATCTTGGAGGAAAATTGTCAGGCAATCTTGGCTGATTAGAAGTAATACTATCTGAAGCAGTTTGATGAGAATAGTTTGCCGCTTGCTATGCTGCCAATGCTAATTGCAGTTCCTACTATGCCAGGTTCACTAGTTGTGATAACTTGTTCACTAAACCTATAGCCCACAGTTCAAATGAGGATCATTCTAGAGCCAGTGACTAATAGACCGATAAGCCACTCAACCAACTTGACCTCCAATACCTGCTTGTTCTCCAGTGCCACCATGTCAGTAGCTCCTCCTCACACCCTGTACCAAATAGCTCCACCTTCTCATCCCTATAATGCCCCACTCCTAGCACTACTAACTATCACAAAAACTTCTTCTCCTCCAGTAGGTCTTATACAGTGAAGTTGTGCATTTTGGATGAGGGCAGCAGAACAGATCACATGTATGACTGAGTCAACATTATCTCATGCTAAGAGTCTTTTTGAATTAGTCCTAGCATTATCAGGAGCTGCAATGATTACAAGTGATAGAACTGTGAAGGAACCCCTCTTCCAGTACACGAGACTTAGGATTGGTATAGGAAGAGATTTCAGTGCTAGTATGGCACAATTAAGTAAGTGATTATTAAACCTCACCTAAGTGAATTCCTAGTTCTAGTAGTGACATATATACCAATATTTAGGTTTCCTTAGCTCAAACAAGTTATATAACCCCTATCCAAGCAGGGGGCAGTCCTTCTGAGTACCGTCTGACCATGGAGGAGATGGAAGGAGATTTGGATACAGTGGACTGTGAGGAGGAGCTCGATACCTAGGATTAACTTTTGATAAATTGAGTAAAGCTCTTGGAGTTGCTATTGACTAATATGGAGGTCTATGAAAAGTGGGATCAAGATAATGAAGACCAAGATTGGACTTTGTCAACCTCTATGAGTTTGCTGATAGTATTATCAATAGTAGTGAGGACTCTGATGATAGGGTCTATGTTGAAAATGTGAAGGGCAAGTGGGGTAAGGGAAGGGAGTAGAGGAGGGCAGGAGGATGATGATGAGGGTGAGGAGAGAGAAGAAGAGGAATTCTTTTCCCAGATATTTATTAAGTCTGAGTACACAGATGTCTAGATAATAGGGATGGGGAAAAGCTCGGGGCCGGATAGGAGAGAGACTGAGGTGGAGAACCTGCATCGACATGATTTTGACACTTCTATAGGTGAGCTTTCCAGAGATGTAGTGGAAAACTGTTTTTGTGCCAGCACATAAAAGATTGGAGAGCAGCTACTTGGATAGATGATGACTGCTAAGGACTTCTTCACATACCTGAAAGACTAGAAAAATAGAAGATTAGAGAATATTGTAAGCAAGAGGAGGCAGTTCCTTACGGGCAATACACAACTACTTGTTGATCTTGAGGCGGTAGTAAGAGAATATGCTTTAGAGAGAGTAATCAACCTCTATGAGATGCACGATATTGACCGCAAGATGGATAGACTTGCTCTCCTCAATATGGCTGCCAAGCAATACCTCAGGCACTGAAAACAGGAGCCACAGGATTAATTTCATTCTCTTTTTGAACCTTCTCTTGCTCTGTCTCTGCTTTCTTTTCTCCTTTTTTTCTTGCTTTATCTTGAGTTTTGTTGCCTTTCCTGTTCTGTTAGTTTTCTTTTCCCTCTCTTGTTCTTTTTCTTTCACCTTTTCTTTGCTTTTCTTACTACGTTGCATTTTTGTTTGCCTTTCTTGCTCTGTCTCGGTTCCTGCCTTACCTTTTCCTAGATTTTTCTTTATCTTTGCCTCTGGCTCTGTCTCAGTTCTGTTTGTCAGTTCCTCCTATCTCAGTTTCTATGGCTATATCCCTTACCTCCTTTTCTCAATCGTCCTGTATCTCTATCAAAATACTGTTGGTACTTCTACTTACTTTTTCAATCATCTAACCACTTGCCAACTCTTGGTCTGTACTCTTACTTTCTTCTTTCTAGGTCCAAAATCTATTACATAGACTTTTGTATTTCTACCTTATCTCTCCAATGATTTTTATCTTCTTTACTCTCAACCCGCAGCACTACATATATTCTTAAGCTTAGCTTTTTTTTATATTACCCGGTTTGAGGCTAGATTCATTTTAGGTAAACATATTAAATAGGATTTCTGTTTGCCATATAATATAGAGTTTATCTTTATTAAAATCAATTTCATACTACAGTAATTTATTCATATCAGTTGAGATGGTTTATTATATACCATGTAACCAATTGTATAGACCAGAATTCATATGCCCAACTATATGCTCAAAGCCATATACCTATAGTCCCATGTACTAAGCCCAACCATATGTCTAATGTAATTGATACTGGTTATTTGGTTACTGATGTAAGGATTTAAGGCAAACAAATTGAGAAAGTTTATGTGATCAGGCTTGATAGGATAGTGAGGGTTTTATATTATTTTTCATGTTTGATTTAAGGCATCAATTGATTCCCAAGTAATTTGATTTTGTTTAGACTACAGGATAGCTAAAAAAAGATGTATTTAAGGATTGCTATTCTCCCAGAACTTAAGAGAAGCAGACTTCGACAGACACAGTTCTTAATGCACAAAATTGAGCAGTTACTTACTTTCAATTTGTACACTGAATAGTTATAAAGTCCAAGACTTGAAGAGCTCATGATATAGTACTAGATGGCTGTTTAGCAACCCTATCAAGATATCCATTAGCTATATTTCTATCTCACTTCTTGGGATCTGAGTATAGCTACTGATTACTATATCAAAAGACGCACTCACCTGGTGCTTTCAGCACACCCCAGAGAATGTGTTACATTTGTTTAACTTCAACTTAATATTGACTTAAGAAGTGTAAAGCAGAGGAACAATTACCACAAGCCTAAAACCAGTTGCCCACTTTAAGTAACAGCTTAGAAACTTATTCTGGTAGACAGATCTAATGAAAGGAACTTGCCAAGAAAAGAAGTGAAGCATCTTAGGCCACAGATGCCTCATCCAATGAAGCAGTACAGCAACTAGGTAGAGACATGAAATGAAAGGTATGCTTTGACCTATCTCGTGATAGCACCAGGACTCTAGGAGCCTTCTCAACTATACCTGTGAAGTGAATAAGTAGCAGTCAACCAGAAAACAATCCAGATAGTAACTCAAACAGTAATCTTGACAGCAACTCTGATGACTTGTCAGGCTCAGGATCAGGTAGTGAGAAGTGCTCCACAGAAAAAGGTAAATCCAGCAAAGCAGAAGTTGTGCCTACAACTACAGTAAAGCTCACTATCAAAGTGCCACAACCCAAACCATTTAGCGGCAAAGGAAAGGACCTTGAACTGGATGCTTTTGATCATTAGTATAAGGCTACTAGTACTCAGTTGTACTTATGACTACCAGGAGTAGACTCTAAAAGTGACGGATCTGAAAACTGTCAGATCCTTTATGCAACAGGTATTGCAAATGAAGCAGCATTCCAAGTAGCAGAATACTATAGCTTGAAGCTCACTCAAGATCAACTAGTAGAATAGTTGAAGCAGCGATTCCAAATATCATACCAGAAGGATGAGCTTTACCAAAAGTCTGATGAAGTGGAACAACTTGTCAATGGACATGTCAAAAGGATCAGTGTTATCACTATAAAGATGATAGTCTATCAATCATGTCTACCAAAAGGCAAAAAATCTAATTGTACTTTCTAACAAAGATTGTTCAAATGCATTCACTTAAAATTGTGACTAGAAACAAAATCATAGTTCGATGAAGAAAGTGAGACCACCCAGAAACTTATTGCCCATACTGAAAAGATGGATACCATTATTAGGAAAAATAGAGGTTACAAGAAACCAGTCCAAGAAAAGTAACACAAGGACTCTCTCCTTGAATCAAAACAAAAAAAGTAAAGGAAAATGGAAGAGGTCAAACTAGAACAATATGGTCAAAGGCATCCAGGACTCAAAGGACTCAACATTGGGGAGACATCAAACTCTAGTATAACTGAGGGATGTAGGCCAAAATCTTTAATTGGAGAATCTGTCAAGGAAGACTCATCTCGATAAATAGGTAAGGTAAAGATTTACAGCGTAAACAATTTTATATTGATAAGATCTCTTCTCCATTGCTTGATGATGTCTGTAAAGCTTGGGAGGTACTTCAATATTTATATCTCGCGTCAGAGTATTCGTGGACTACTTCTAAATACTATGCCTGTGAAGTACTACTCTGGTTTTAATACGCTAACGTCCAGAATCTTATAAGTGCGAGCACCATTTGACACTGAAACTTATCACACCCTGTTACTGTTACAGAATAGTATTCCGCCGTTGAGGTAACTGTGCTATTTGTTATACCAAACAGCAGTCTTCAACTTAGTGGGCTGCATAGACAATCATATCACTTTAGTCTTGATAACTATCATTCCAGTAGTCTCTTCAGTCATGAAGTGATCAGGTTCATGGCAGGCCACCTAGTACCAATTGCAAGTCCGAGCCAAATGTGTCAACATCTTAAGAGTCGCCAACTTATCTAGGTCTTCCTTTCTAAGCATGCTACTCCTTAGTCCACCAGCCTCTATAGATGGATCCTATTACTAGGACCAACTAATATACAGGTGATCTCAGAAGGGTATAGATGAATTCGGTATGTCCTCAATAGCCTCCACAACTGGGACATCCTCTTAGAGTATTTTGCCAAAAACGTTCTGTCACCTTCAGCTCATAGTTTAGGAAGCTTAAGCTTGAAGCCTACTATCTCAATATGCCTCCCACAGATTTCTTCTATTCCACTTCCCAGATGTCACTAAAGGTCCCCTCCCGTATAGCCTACGAACAGTATGCAGTTGGACAAATGGTGGCAATATATATGGTGTTATGAAGTGGGCTTCATTAATGTGACATTTTAGTTATAGAATGCAACTCACGTAATCTCGCTAATGATATGTGGGCCCCATAAAGGGGCTGAAGGGGGTGTTGACTTCTTTGGTAAATTGAGGGTTTGTGCACAGTTACCCTACCATGCGGTCTGTACACTTTTTGCCTCAGATTTCTATTTGCCTAACATGAGCTTTCTCCTACCAGACTTCGCCTTGAAAGGCTTTTTAACCTTTTATAATTTCTTCAAAATACATTTTAAGACTCAGTGTAGTCAGAGTAAAAAACCTGCCGCATTTACTTGGCCACTGTAGGAAAACCTTTTCCTCACTACCTTACTTCTGCCCTTCCTGGCATGTCCAGGTTTTCATTATGAAAATTCTCAACAACCTCCTCTGCATTTTCCATACCTGTAGCTGGCTCACATGTAGTCTCATCTTCTGAACACCCTTGCCATTTGATGAAGTACTACAGTTCTCACTTTTCTTGATAGCGGCCATGTACCTGTCTTCTGTAAGAACGAAATTCACTTCTTACTATTTTTTCAATCTCCTATTGTAGATCACTGTCAATATCCTCCGGTTCTCTAGGGGGTTGATGATAATTACCCTGAACTAATTCACGATAAGGTTCCAGTAATGCAATATGGAATACAGTATAAATGTTCCATCAATCAGATATGTTTAGCTTGAAGGCCCGAGATCTTCATTTTTCCAAGATTTGGAAATGACCATACAGCTGTGGGCTTAACTTCTTTAATTTTCGTGGGATGCAAATATTTTTTGCAATTAACATTACTTTGTCCCCGATTTTACAGTTTGGCTGTTGTGTAGCTTTCTGATCGTAGTATTTCAACATTCCTTCCTGTGTCATTTCTAGTAACCCTGTTGCTTGTTCATGTATCGTCTTAACCCAGTTTACATAGAATATCGTACAAATATTTTAGACTTCTCGCTCCTAAATCCACTCAGTCTGTGGATAGAATCCATAGTTCACATAGAATGATGACATCCCATGAGCATTGGATGCGGAGTTATTATAGGCATGTTCAGCTAGAGGTAGTTGCTGATACTAGTCATCCTGATCAGGGTTGACAAAACTTTGAATATATCCTTCTAGTACTTGGTTGGTATATTCCCTTTATCCATCAGTTTGAGGATGGTATACCGTTGACATTCTTTACTTAATTTCCAGCTCTTTGCAAAGAGATTCCCAGAATTCTCCTGCGAACTTTGAGTCCATATCCAAGATGATTTCAGTTGGCAGGCCATGCAGTCTCCAGACTTCTTTCAGGAATGCGTTTGCAATATTTTTAGCAGTAGCCGCTATCTGTAATCCAATGAAATATGCCATCTTTGTGAATCGATCAACTACTACCATTATCTGAGTTCATCCTTGCGACTCCACTAGTTGTGTAATAAATTCCACTGAGATAGATGCCTATACTGTACAGAGTATTTGCAATGGTTGCAATAATCTATACTTAGTGTGTCTAGACAATTTATTACATCTGCATTCATCACAGGATCTTGCATAGTCATTGATCCATTCCGCAAGTCCTTTCCAGTAGAAGTCCTACATAATGATTTCCCAGGTTTTCTCTTGTCCAAAATGTCCTGCCACCTTTGCATCATGACATCCTTCTGCAATCTTGATGTATAGTACCTAACTAGTAGGTACAAATAGTCTTTGCTTATAATATAGCAGATCGTCGGTTAAGGTCCAATCCTTGGAGAAATCTTTGCCTTTATCTTGTAGCCTAATGAGGTCTTCCCTCTATTTCCTACAAGCTTCGTCCGTTTCGATAGTGGCCTGTATCTTGCTGAAGAATTCAGAATTAAACTGCTTCATGCCCTTTTATAGCATAATGGAGTTTGAGATTTGAACATTCTCCGGTACTTCTGTAATGTCGTACCAGTGTTTGTTGTCTTTAGCCGATACCTGCAGGTAACCGATGCAGAGTTCCTGTTCTTTAACAATCAAGAATCTTATCACCATATCAGAGCTTCCAAATCCCGCAGTCCCTGGTTCTGTTTCTTTCAAGTCATCTATTTCCATCATGTCTGATGTATTGATTTTTTCTACCACCAGTTAGACTATGCGATCGCCCGTTCTTATCTCGCAATCCATATCTGTGTGGTTAAATAGTACGACTTTTAATTCTCCGGTATAATTGGCATCGATTCCCATAGTGCTGGTGGAGATTCCCCTTCAAACCGCTAATCCGCTTCTTGGTGCCATCCTTCTATAAATTCCTTTGGATAGCCCCACAGCTATCTCCGACCTCATTAATGCTTGTCCATATTTCAGGACAATGTCATCCTCTCTGGCCTTCAGTTCATATCCTGCCACCATTCTTAATCCCTTTGTTGGCAAGTACGCTATTTTGCTTAATCTCTTAACCCTGATAATAGGTTCCTTTCCACCTCTTTGAGGTTCCAAATCGAAATCCTTGTCTCCATTCCAGCCTTCTCCTTTATCACCTACCCTCACTACTAGTGATACCAAGAAACTTTCCGGTTTTCAAATTTTCTGTTCGTGATTTGTAGCTCTCTCCTCTGGACCGTACTCTGGCCGCCTTCTTAATATGTCAGGCTTTCTGCCCTTTGTGCCTAGTCGGTATACGATACAAAAATTGTATTCCACTAACTTCTGAGCCCATCGAATTTGACTACCACTCCAAACTATTAAGGTGAGGAAGTATTGTAGATTTTGATAGCTGGTAAAGACTGTAATCAGTTTTTTCATCCTGATTAAGTAGTGTCTCTATTCTTTAAATGCTGTGAGGATCAAGAGAAGTTCTTTATCCAAAATTTTGTAATTGTGTTCCGCAGAGTTTAATTTTCTTGAATGGAATGCTACTGGATGTAACTTTTTCTCAAAGTATTAAGAAAGGACGCAACCAAGTGTGAAATCGCTAGCATCAGTTTCTACTACTGTCTCTCTTTCTGCAAACAAGTGATGTAGTATGGGGCCTGTTGTGAATCGGTGCTTTAGTTCTTCAAAAGCCATATCCTACTCAACATCCCATTTGAAATTCTTTGGATTTCCATGTAATATCTCAGTTATTAGCTTGCAAATAGCTGAGATATTTTTAATGAACCATTAATAGAAGTTTGCAAATCCAATAAAGACTTACACATATCTAACCAACTTGGGTGGTTTTCAAACCATTACGGATTCCACCTTGTGCACACTCATAGATGTCCCATCAACTGCCACAATGTAAGCAAGGAACTCTACCTCTCTGATGTGGAAGGTCATTTTCTTTAGCAATACCATTAATTGAAAGTCTGGTAGACTTTCTAAAACCCTTTTAATAGCTTAGATATGTTCTTTCTCATTCTTTGAATAAAGGACAATATCATCAAGGTAACATACGACTCCAATATCCAAGTATTCTTTAAGTACTTAGTTCAGCATATCTTAGAAAGTTGCTGTAGCATTAACTAATCTGAGAGAGATGACCTTATATTCGTATTGTCCGTATCTTATATGGAATGCTATTTTCCATTCATGTACCTCCTTAATCCTAATCAAGTAGTAGCCATCTTTGCTGTCTAACTTGGTGAAGATCTTTGTACCGGCTACACAATCTCGAAGTTTAGACATTAATGGAAGGAGATATTTGTTGAAAATGGTAATCTTATTTAAATTTCAATAGTCCCTCACTAGGCGTAGTCTGCCATCTGATTTGAGTACGAATAATATTAGTGCTCCTGCAAGTAATTGCCTCTGAGTTATCTTTTCTTATTTGATCATGGTTTTCAAGTATTCCCTTAAAGCCTAAAGCTGTTTTTCTGATAGCAGGTATATTGGTCCCCAAAGGGTAGTTGATCCTAGAATCAACTTGATTTCATGATCGAAGGTTTGTCTTGGAGCTAGTTGTTCTGCCATCTGTGCTTCAAACAAATGTTTGTAATGACAGTATTCTTTCGGTAACGATTCGAGTTCCACCGTATTTTTGATGGTTCTGATCCTTCTATTATTACCAGCATATGAGTCCAAAGCGACTCATTCATCATATTCGAACATATCTGCTATTCCTTCATCTTTTTCCACACAGTTTTTGCAACTTTTTGCAGTGAAAGTCCAGTTTTCTGCATTTTCTTTGTGTGACACTGGGTGTTTACAATGCCACCAACCAAAAGGAATTATCATTTCATAATGACCTGCTTTAGCCACTTCATATGACACTTCAGAAATATATTGATTCTTGCCAATTTCCAATTTTATAGGTAGGGTATAACACTTCCCTCCTGAGGCTGCTGATGATCCATTAAAGCTTAAGATATCAACTGCATTGTTGCGTTTGACTATAGGAACGCAAAGGTCTTCAACTAGGTCCTCATTGACAAGAAATACGTTGGATCCCGAATCTCATAAGACTTTAACTTTGTATCACTTATCATGTATATGGATGTAAGCGATCTCCTCTGGACAGTTGTATCATTTTGGTTTTGGAGTATTAAATTCTACGTGCTTAGCCCAAATTAGTATTTCTTGGTTCTTGCATTTAGATATCATTAGTGTTGGGTGTAGGTAACAAGATCTTTGTTACTACACCCACCTAGTTTCAACCATTGAGATCTCTTCAGACAAACTAGTAACTCTTCAGCTCTAACAATCTGAGACTATATACTAAGCACAATTTCACCAATACGCAATTGTGCACAACCAGTTTCCAGGCTAGATGCCTTCTCCCGACATGCCAAATGTAGGCTCATAGCAAATTTTCGAGCTGTTATTAGCCATTTTACTTGTCATCCGCAGGGTTCCCATTATCACCGATCATTTCCCTTAGGGTTTCAGTTATCTGTCTAGCTACCTCAGAGGGGCCTTGCATACCCAAGTGTTACATCACTGCCCCACACACTGCCCAGAAGGCAAGACTGTACATACGTATAATACGACTCAGACTCATGTGATAGATAGAATAGCCTATGTTAGTTGTCCCCCTCTCAGTATTGTTATCAGGTAGATCTTGCATTGCTATATCCTAACATTTTCATCATAGTTACTTAGTTAAACACAAGTAAGGAGCGGCCACCAGGTGACTCGAGGCACTTCATACTGATAGCTCTCGTATCATGTAAGCTTATTGACTATCCTCTCTTTTAGTCAAGACTCTCCATATATTGATTCCTTGTGTTCGAGCTCGTAAGTCCATCGCGCGGTCTCTTTACTTAGAGCCTACTTAATTTGATCTTGAAAGAACAGACTTGCTTCATACCACTTTGATCATTTTGAGTTTCAACTTCCGTAGTTGTATACAGACTACCCAATCACTATCGTGGTCCATACCCAATACACCCCAGCCAAAGTGTGTTCCTGTTTTGATTCCAATACTATATGAACATTGACTACCCAAACGCCGTCGCTGTTGGTACTGGTGAAGTAACCTAGATTAGTTCTTCATTGTCCACCAGTTCCCAGATTCTATTTATTTGCGCTAGTTGCTGGACCGTAGCGACTCTTTGCGCTAATTTAGGCTTTACAATCGCTACCCTTGCATGGTGAATTCTGATTTTTATTGGTCTTGAACTGACCATTGCCACCAATATATGGGCATCCCCCCAATATGTCTGATAAGTGTGGTTTTTCTTTCTATAATGTGTACAATTATTCTCCCGCCTCCTAGTGTCTATCATTCTTTATGGGATACCAGTATAAGCCTAGCCAAAGTTTGTGTGGGTTGTTTATACTACACCTCCCATCTTCCTTTTTGGCCTTTCTGGCTCATCCTCTCATTTCTGCTTTCACAGTGGGCCTCCACCTCCCTTGACATAAGGTTTGTTTATCTTTTGTCCTTCTGATTTAGAGTCCCATCGGTCCTCTCTTTTGACTTCATAGACTTGTCGTGCCTTGAGTGGTTGGTTTCTTGCCTACTTCTTCCTTGCGAGCAAGGCCTCTTCGGACAAACCAGCATTCTTCAATGCCACTTCCCATTCTTGATCTGTATTATATTGTAAAGCCAATAACCTGCAGACTATTTATTAGGAGAGTTAATTTTCTACCTCTTCCCACCAGGATTCTCCCGTCATGCATGCTCTAATATTGAGGTTGTGCATAAACATTAAGAATAGCTCAATATTGCCTTTGTACTTGACTTGCTTCAGGTCTTGCAGGGCTTGTCTTTTGGCTTCTACCTGGCGAAACATTTGATCATGTCATGTTCAAACCTGGTCTACATAGCCAATTCTAGCTATTGGGTTTTCCTCTACAGTCCATCCATAGCCTTCCTGTACCAGATAGCAGAAGGAAAGACTATAACTCCCTTTAGTTCACTGGAGCACGTATATGACTCATTCCTGAGAATTGTCTCAAATCCATAGATTTCTTTCCAAATAGTCATTACATTATATGATCCTGACATATATGTCTTGCGTAGATTTAGCCTCAACGAATGGAGGTGGTTCTGACAGTCGCTTAATATTTAGCACAATCACATTAGCAAGTGTTTCTGCCATACCAGACTGTTCTGGTATTTGTCCTTACCGACCATGGCTAGGAGTTCCTCTTCTTCTTCCTCTATCCTCATTATCATCATCATCATTGTCTGGATCCTTGTAGTCAGCTGCCTGTACCCCACAGGGGGATGTATTAGCAGCTTCTTTGCCTTTCCCCTTTTCTCTTCATGTAGGTAGAGAATAGTAGTTCTCGTCATCTTCTTTCCATGGGACTGAATGTAGTAGTGCAGGTTCTCGTCTCGAAGCTTCCTTTTTTTACCTGCTAATTCATTTACAGCCTCTATCAAGGATTTGACCGCCTCCGACATATTTTCAGCCATTTTCATTTGCTCTCTTCGCAACATCTGGATGTTCATACATTGTTCTTTCATGATGTCATATATGTCTAGCAATGACATTGTGAAGCCTTTATCTCCCTGCACTGTTTGATCCCAAAAGAGATTGAACTTGCTACGGAGTTCTGAAACTGATTTTCTCAGAGTTTGGTTATATGCAAGAGCTTCTTCTCCCTGCTGACCTATACTACCATGTAACTGGATAGTTACATTTTCATGTACTTACTGCTACTGATCTTGTTCACTCAGTTTGGCAGCCATATTGCAGATTATCGCCGCCTGTATATCCTTCACCTCTGACTCTACCATGGTTAACTGTATCAATAAGATAGCTATCTCATTGTTGCGGAGGTCCTGCCCTTCTTCCAATTTTCATTGTATTTCCATCAACTTTAGTGCATTCTCTTGAGCTGCAGCTGTAACCCTGTTGAAGGCGATGTCGATGGAATCAATACAGGTATCAATATCTCGCCACATTCGTTCAAGCGTTATCTCTAAGCATTTCGCCAAACCTTTTAAGTTGGCCCCATGCTCTTTCGAAGGTTTAGGGGTCTCCAATCTTGATATTCAGTATATATTGAATATACTGGATGATTGTAGCCCTGTAGGAATGTCTGCCCTTCGAAATCCTATGGTAAGAGACAGAGATTAACCAAAATGAGGTGCATTACTGGAGGAGCGTACTTGTGTAAACTAGGCCAAACTTCCATCAATGGAGACATCTGGCTGAGTATCCATCGGTTCTCTTTCCATAATTTGTTTCAGTTCTTTCAGACATTTTGGTATATATGCCATCCTGTTGAAAGGTTTTTCTGATAGTGTTAACCCAAATACTTGGTTGTCGGATTCTGGGTCTGGTACCTTGTACCAATATTCTCAATCTTCTCTAAAGACTTTGAGGAATTTGATGAATTGTAAGTGGCACAGCAGGTATTCTTTTAGGGATAGTATGGAATGATTAGGATGATCCGATTCTGGGTTTAGAACCTAGATTTCCTTTTTCTGTAAGTTCAAAATGTACTTATAGTACATATATGAGTTTCTTATGCTCAAGCCAAGAGGATGAGTTGTCCCAGATTAATCATGCCTAATTTCTTGTCTTTGGAGTACTAGATACTCTACTCGATGAGTTCTTCCAACTCAATTGACCTTCAAACAAAGTTCAAACCATGCCAGGTACGATATGTGCGATTGAATTCATCCCTCGTTAGGATCCCGAAAGGTATTGTAAGCCACAAAGTTTTTTGTGTCAACTCTTCTTCACTTTCAAATAGCTCAGCGTAAAAGGTTTCTTTGAATATATGAATATAAATTGAACAGTAAAGTGCTTCGAAGATATAATCGAGGTGAGAGCTTAGGGTGGAGTTTGAAGCGAACTCGTAGTTCATATAGTGCATCTTGGTAACAGGAGAACTATCAATATACCGTTAGATGGACACCAAACTCTAGTATAACTGAAGAACGTAGGCTAAAATCTTTGATCAGAGAATCTGTCGAGAAAGGCTTGTCTCGATAAATAGGTAAGGTAAAGATTTAAAGTTTAAATAATTTCATATTGATAAGATCTCTTTTCTATTGCTTGATGATATCTGTAAAGCTAGAGAGGCACTTCAATATTTATATCCACCATATACATGTTAGTAGACTACTTCTAACTACTATGTCTCCGAAGTACCACTCTAGTTTTAATATGTAAATGTTTAGAATCTTATAAGTGCAAGCACTATTTGATCCTGAAACTTATCACACCCTTTTATGGTTGTGGAATAGTATTCCTCCATTGAGATGACTGCGCTATTTGTTATACCAAACAGCGGTCTTCAACTTAGTTGTCTGCCTAGACTATTATATTACTTTAGTCTTGTTAACTATAGTTCCAGTAGTCTCTTTAGTTATGAAGTGATCAGGTTCATACTAGACCACCTAGTACCAATCACAAGTCCGAGCCCAACATGTCAACATCTTTAGGGACTCTGATTTATCTAGGTCTTCCTTTCTAAGCATACTTTCCCTTAGTCCACCGGCTTCTGTAGAGGGTTCCTATTACTAGGACCAACCAATATACAGCTGATCTCAGAAGAGTATGGGTGGATTCAGCATGTCCTCAATACCCTCTTCTACTGGGATATCTTCTTGGAGTATTTTGCCGAATATGTCCTGTCAGCTTTAGCCTATAGTTCTGGAAGCCTAGCTTTGCTGCCTACTATCTCAATGTTCCTTCCACAGATATCTTCCATTATACTTCTCAGATATTGCCAAAGGTCCCCTTTCATATATCCTGTGAACCGCATGCAGTGAGATGGACAGCGGCAATGTTTATGATGTTATAATGTGGGCTTCATTGATGTGACATTTTTGTTATAGGATGCAATTCTGGAAATCTCGCTAAAGACGTGTGGGCCCCGTGATGGGGCCAGAAGAGGGTGTTGGCTTCTTTGGTAAATTAAGGGTCCATGTACAGTTACCCTACCATAAGGTCTGTGCACTTTTTGTCTCAGATTTCTATATGCCTAACGCTCAAAGAAAAAGATAAGAGCATGTTTTACCTCTAGAAAAGAAGGCTACATCACCAGAAATTGTCCAAACAAGAAAGACAAAGGCAAGAGGAAAGCAATCAAGAAGAAAGTTCCTTCAACTAGGGCAGACAATCTCAGCGACACTGAAGATATCAATGTAAACTCAGTGGAAATCAATGCCTTTACCTCAACAGGAATGAAAATACCTAAGTCAGTGAAACCTCACACAGCACTAGGAAGAACTATACGTATTGATGGTAAAGAGCAGAGAGTCCTCTTCAATACTGGTACTATAGGTGCAGATATATACAGCACTGCCTTTGTTACTACTCACAGAATACCCTACAAGGAGCAAGAAACACCTACAACAATCCATATGACAATGAAACGATCACGATCAACTATTATTAAGGAATGTCATATGAACATCATGATAGGTAGCATGAAGACAACAGATGACCTCATTATGATAGAAAACTCTGCAAAATATGATACTCTCATTGGAATGCCTTCCCTATCAAGAAACAATGCTAACATGGAATATAGAAAGATGTCTATCCACTTCCCTGACTATAAAGTACATGTCCACTGCAAACCAACAAATGAATTGTTGAGGACAGCAGCAGTTAGGACAGAAAGTATTATGGACAAATATCCTAAGGTCTTTCCAGAGACTCTCCCAGAAAGACTACCACTCTTGAGATCGATAAACCATAGGATCTGACTGTTTAATCCTGACAATCAGAAGACTTTACCCACATATTCAGTACCAGAGAAATACGAAATTCAACTAAATGAATAGATTGATCAGAAACTTAGGGAAGGCATCATTATAACAGCAGAAGTATCCTCCTATATTTGTCTCTGTTCAAGGAAAAGCTGATGGGAGAATAAGACCACTAGTAGACCTATCTACAAGGAATGAGGTCACTAAGAAGGATGATGAACCAATTCCAAACCAAAGGAGTTTACTCAATGTGCTTGCAAGAGTACAGTACAGAAGCAAGATAGCCTTGAATGATGCTTATTTCCATACCAGAGTCAATCCAAGAGATGAGAAATACAATAGTTTCAAAACACCCATCAGCAGTTTCATAAGCAAAGTCATACTTCAAGATAACATGAATGTACCAGAAACAATCATGAGAATAATATCAGACTTATTCCACAATTATCTAGATGAATTCTTATGGGTTTATATCATTGATATTCCCATATCCTCAGATAAAGAGAATGATCATATGCAGTACATTAAGGCTATATGTGAAAAGCTTGAAAAGCCAAAGTTTTATGCAAGCAGAAAGAAATCTGATTTCTTTGCAAAAGAACTTCAGGTCTTAGACCACTTGATCAATGACGAAGGGCTACATCCAGCACCAAAGATGATCAAGTAGATTAAGGAATAGACTATACCTAAGGACCAGAAACAACTATACAAATTCTTACAACTAGTTAATTATAATAGCCTGTTTCTCCCACATTGTCACAGTTCTGTGGCAGATAGTGGAAGGAGATGTTTCCAGCAGGTAGTGGAAGGAGACGTTTGCACCATGACGAGGATATTCGTCATGAGGGTTTCATTTGTTATATTGCGATTGATTTACTTTCACGCACATGACCTATTAAGAGGTCATGGGGGCAGCGCACGAGGCCAAGGGGGCTGCGCAGTTTGATTTACTTTCACGCACATGACT